>CM059189.1:109478965-109578970 GCA_030323885.1 Branchipolynoe longqiensis | reverse complement strand
AGCAACACCGGGTTCTACGGACCTGTCTACTCTACTCACCCGCATCTGGAAATCCCTGATGAGTGCCGAGGACAAGGTGAGCAGAGGTCACTCACTCATTGGGGTTTTACTCCTAGCAACATCTGGTGTCGTAGCGGGTCGTGATAGTGCGCGCTCATGGTGGCTTTACTGTGCTGCCACAACGTTGGTTTGTTGTTTGGTTGAGTTTTACATCCTGGCAACATCTAAGGTCATATCAGGATGGGTAGCGACTTGTGACGGGGCACACTCATTGTGACTTTATAGTGCTGCCCAACGGGGAGTGGGAGACCAGGCGGACAGTGCCATGACCTGATATCCCACTCAGGCACGTTACCCTGACACTGAGCCAACTAGTCCTTGCCCTATCCTAATAATGCTGAGCGCCTGGCTAGGAAGCGATACGTATAAATCTTTAAGTCATCGGTTTGACTCGACCATTGTTCGAACCGTGGAATCCCACAATCTACCAAAATGGGAGACTGATGCTCAACTCATTCAGCCATTCCTCTCTGGTCGGGGTTTGACGTCCTAGCAACTTCTAGCATCGTAGCGCCTCGTGATAGTGCGCGCTCATGGTGGCTTTATACTGCTGCCCCAGGGGAGAAAATGGTGACGTTCCACTGTCACATTATCGATGACTTATGGATGCAGACCATTTAAAAGACTGACATTTCCGGGGGTACGAGTGTAGTAGTTTGCACTAACCTTTCAGGCAAGGAGCTGCATATGGGATTACATCATATACCCTAGGTAGTGTAATGGTTAGCACATTACCTCCGGAATGGCAAGAAATGTGGGTTCGAATCCTGCTCTAGGCGCAATATTTCCAATTTCCATCACCACCCCCGCCCAAACTCCAAAGACATAACTTTAATCATTTGTAAAGGCCCTGTCACATTACGGCGTATGGTGGGAGCGTATGGCGGCGTAGCGGCATTACGTCATATACGTCGGCATACGCCGCATACGCTACTCATACGCTACTCATACGCTACTCATACGCTACTCATACGCCGCCAGTGCCGCAACATGCCGGCGTATGTGAAGCGTATGAGGCATACGCCGCCATACGCTTTCATAAATTCGTCCGTCCAATTTTTTTTGTGCATGCTCAAAAAAACACGACCTATGAGGGCGTATGGCCCATAATGTCAAAAAATGTCACAGCACGCTCCCATACGCTCCCATACGCTCCTCATACGCTCCTCGTACGCTCCTCATAGGTCCCCCATACGCTCAAACACACCCGAAAGTGGCACCAGCACGGCGTACGTAGGTTTTCAATACGCTCCCGCCATACGCCGTAATGTGACAGCCCCTTTAGACAATATCTTCAAATCCTGCTCCAGGCGCAATATTTCCCATTTCCATCACCAAGCCCCCCCCCCCTCCCCATGACACATTATTCATTTGTAGGGCAATACCTTCGAATCCTGTTCTATTTACCATTTTCATAATCCCCCCCGCTCCCTTGCTTTGTTTCGCTTGGTTCTGAATCGCCGTTGGTTGCACAGGCTATTAATAGATCCTAGACCACTAAATGAGCTTTTACGACACTACCTTTGACCTCTTGTGCCCCACCCCACATCCACACGACACTACCTTTGACCTCTTGTGACTATCCACACCTCCACACGACACTACCTTTGACCTCTTGTGACCACCCACATATCCACACGACACTACCTTTGACCTCTTGTGACCTCCCACACATCCGCACGACACTACCTTTGACCTCTTGTGACCTCCCACACACCCACGTGACACTACCTTTGACCTCTTGTGACCTCCCACACACCCACGTGACACTACCTTTGACCTCTTGTGCCCCACCCCACATCCACACGACACTACCTATGACCTCTTGTGACCCCCCCCCCCCCACACACACACATCCACATGACACTCACTACCTTTGACCTCTTGTGACCGCCCCCACATCCACACGACACTACCTTTGAAGTTTTGTGACCCCCATCCCCCATCCACATGACACTACCTTTGACCTCTTGTGACCCCAGCCTCCGGCCGATGACGGTGAGTTGCGGTATTCACTACAGGCGGTTCTGAAGAACGGTAGCGAGACGCTGCAGGCCGGCTCCACCCTCACCCTGCTCATCGATGCCCTCAACCAACTGGACGATGATGACGGTGAGAATAATTATTCTATTTCTTATTTAAAAGAAAAAGAATTTGGGGGGGGGGGGAGATAAAAATGTGTATTCTCTCAGCCATCGACTACATCAGCAAAGAATTTACACAAAAATGGTGTTGTCTGTTGTGGAGTGATTAGAGTGTCTGACTTTTTAGCTACCAGTGGATGGGGTAGCGAAAATAAGGCTGATGATGTAGTGGTTCAGGCCGTGAACTTGCGGGTTTGATCGATCCGGCTCGAAGGACTAGCCCACACACTACGCGCAGTGTTCTGGTGCTGGAGACTGAGTGAAACTGGCAGTTTGAATCCAACGGTCAAGGCGTGTTGTGGCCAAGATCCGCTATATGGTGCTAAAGGTGAGCTTCCATAGTTACCGATAGGCAAGTGGTGAGTCTCTGTCTCGCGCCTTGAATTAATTACCCATGTTTTTTTTCTTGAAGATTTATACTGCCTATTATGGATAAGTCTGAATAGACTTGTTTTCACCATTAGACAGTTTGTCGATAGAAAGCCCGAGCCTACACTTTTACCAACCGAAGGGATTTTTAACCTCCCACACCACATAGACATGGTATGAGAGCAACTGGCTTTTGATGACGCTGTAAGTTATACAAATTTGACAGAGGTGGGGGCATAGGGAATCGAACCACCGACCTTCAGATTAGGAGTCTGACCTAGAAAAAAGTCACTCTAACCACTCCACCACATGTAGGCTACAATTTTTGTTGTTTATAATACATTTTTAGCTGAAAAGAAGATTCTCGACTGGCTGCCAAGGGTCCTACCCAGCAACGTGCGCATCGTGGTCAGCACTCTGGAAGGGCCATGTCTGGACGCGCTCAGAAAGAGCGAAACGCCTCTACCGGAAGTGCTAGTGGCGCCACTAGGCGAGGACATCCGGAGCGACATAGTCGTCACCTACTTGTCGGAATACAACAAAACACTAGACGATGATCAGGTAGCTAGCTCATTGCGCGTGTTTGCTTTCTGCTCGGCCGAATGGCACTAGTGCCGTTTGAAGTAATTTGAATATACATTAAAACCTCTCTAACCGACCACCTCCACAAAGTGACCACTCGCCTATATCGATCGGTCTGTTTTTCTTCTTCTTTTCTCTTCCTGGCATATGACATAAACATACATAATACATAACCAAACATGATGGCTGAATGAGTTGAGTGTCCGCCTCCCATTCTGGTAGGTTGTTGGATTCAAACTCCTGGCTGAGTCCAACCAAGGACTTAAAATTTGATGCAAGAGTTGAATTGCTGCTAGCCCAACGCATTTTTAAGTTTACAATTATTTTTTTTTTTAACCAAAGGCGGGCAATTTTTCATACACGGGCGGGGACGATAACCAATTTTAAAATTTTGTTATTTGGCCTTAGCTTCAGATCCTGGTGAGGAAGCAGGACGCGGGGCGCCCCCTGTACCTAACCGTGGCCTGCGAAGAGCTGAGGGTGTTCGGCTACTTCCGGAAGCTCACTCAGAAGATCGAGGACCTTCCGCAGGACCTAACCAGCCTCATCCTGCAGGTAAGGTCCAAGTGTGCGTAGATTGGTTGGTTGGTTGTTGGAGTATATGTCCTGGCAACAACTAAGGTCATATTAGGACGGATACCGACTTGTGACTGTGCATTCATGGTGACTTTATAGTTCTGCCCCACTGAGAAATCAGGCTGCTGGCACTATGACCCAATATCCCACTCAGTCACATTATCCTGACACTGAGCTAACCAGTCCTTGCCATATCCTATTAATGCTGAGCACCAGGCTAGGAACTGACAAGTATCAATTTAAAGTCATTGGTTTGATTCGACCGGGAACCGAACTCCCGACCTTCCGCACGCGAGGCCCGCCATCTACCCATTATGCCACTGCGCTCTGTCGATGTGCGTAGATCCAGGATGTGGTGCAGTGTGGCCAGACCGGGGGCGGTGGCCGAATCGGTAGAGCGCGGCCCTCGCGTGCGGAAGGTCGGGAGTTCGGCTCCTGGTTGAGTCAAATCAACAACTTATAAAATTGATACCTGTCGCTTCTTAGCCAGGTGCTTGGCATTAATAGGAAAGGGCAAGGACTGGTTAGCTCAATGTCAGGATAATGTGACTGAGTGGTATTTCGGCTCATGGTGCTGGTGCCTGATTTCCCAGTGGGACAGCACTATAACGTCGCCGTACCCGCTATAGATGTATCAAATCTTCAAGGTGAGGCCTAGGCTTGATAGTGGAAGCATTTGAGAGAGTGTAGACATTGGAGAGGACACCCACAATTATATGACTCTCTCCACCTCCATACATGCGCAACAAAATAATTCTATTTTACATAAGGAGCTGACATTAGAGGTCCAATGGGGCCTAGATCAGCCAGAAAAGGATCTGTAAGTCAATCTGTAAGTTAAACGGATAACATCTATGTAGGGTTGGGATGAGCTGCACATCTTTTTAGCAACAAATGTTCATTTAACTATCTATCTTTTTTAATTCAAAGAGTTGTTATTGTTGGTACATTAGTTGATTAAACAGGGGAAATTTCAATCGCGGACGATTGGTCTTCCTCATTCCACTGCTCCTTGTCATATCGTAATAATGCAGAGCGCCTGGCTAGGAAGCGGCAAGTATATATTTTTAAGTCATTGGTTTGACTCGAACAATTATTATTTTATTATTAGAAAAAAACAGATGATGCAGTATGACAAGACCAACTGCAATCTTATAACATGTTTTGGGTTTAGAAAATCTGATGCTTTCATCGGATTATGCAGCCTTGACAACAACAAAAAACAAAAATAACCACATTCTTGATGATGACCATTGTGTTTCAGGTGTTGGAGCGGATAATCTCAGAGAATGGAGGTGAGCTGGTGGTGGCCACTCTCTGCCTCATAGAGTGTGCGCGTCACGGTCTGCTGGAGACTGAGCTGCTCACTCTACTCCTGGGTTTCTCCAACATGGATGAACTACCCGACTCCAGGCTACCCATGGCCGAGGTAAACATTACAATGGCTTCCCTCCTCCCCCCCCCCCCCCCCCCCCACACCCCCCCCCCCACCAACCCCCCAACCCCGCAAAAGATTTACCGCCCGAATTGGTAGAGCGCGGGCATGTGGGAGATCGGCCATTCGGATCCCAGTCGAGTCAAACCAATGACATAAAATTGGTACTTGTTGCTTCCTACCTTGGCATCCGGCATTAATAGGATAGGGCAAAGACTGGTTAGCTCAGTGTCAGGATAATGTGACTAAGTGGGATATTGAGTCATGGTGCCGGCGGCCTGATTTCTCAGTGGGGCAGCACTATAAAGTCGCCCCGAGTGTGAGGTCACTTACAATTGTTTGATTACTCCATCGCTGCCGTGGCTATTACAGTAAATTCCCGAAAACTCCACCCTCGCTCCACGGCTACTACCGTAAATTCCCTAAAACACCATCCCTCTGCAGCTACTACCGTAAATTCCTGAAAACACCACCATCCCTCCATGGCTACTACCGTAAATTCCCTAAAACACCACCATCTCTCCACAGCTACTACCGTAAATTCCTGAAAACACCACCATCCCTCCGCAGCTACTACCGTAAATTCCCTAAAACACCACCATCCCTCCGCAGCTACTACAGTAAATTCCTGAAAACACCACCATCCCTCCGCAGCTACTACCGTAAATTCCTGAAAACACCACCATCCCTCCGCAGCTACTACCGTAAATTCCCTAAAATACCAGAATATTGTGACCTTTTCACACAGTGGGCTGTTGTGTACCTGGGACTGCGGCCTTTCCTGCGGCCTTCGGGCGGGTCCGGAGAGGGCCGACTGGACTTCTACCACCGGACCATCAGCAAGGCTGTTCGCACCAAGCACCTCACCACCTCCGAGAAGCGCAGATGGCATCAGCTGCTTGTCGACTACTTCACCACCGGGTATGTTTGTAGTAATGCCTCAGTCACACTAAGGCTTGGCCGGATTATGTAACTTTAACCAATACGTCACATTCACAATGGATCTAATATATGCAAATTTTTTATTTTTATTTTTTAATTTTTTTTTTATTGAGGCAGTATTTATACTGTCCATAGCATGTAACTTACATGCTATGGACAGTATAAATACTGCCTCAATAAAAAAAAAAAAAAAAAAATTTGCATATATTAGATCCATTGTGAATGTGACGTATTGGTTAAAGTTACATAATCCGGCCATCATTGAAAACAAGCCTGGGTACCTGGGCTTACATTGTAAGCCCAGGTACCCAGGCTTGTTTTCAATGATGGCCAGTTGTAGTGTTGGTGTTATCTTACCACACAATAGCTGCTGATAAGTTATTTGATTGTCTGCATTTCAGTAGCAGATAGATAGTGTGTTGGTACGTTTAGTAGCCTATGTTAGTTTTGTTGGGCCCTCTTGGCATTGTATTTTTGTTCTATTCTTATTACTATGTTAGTTGTTTTCTTAAGGTTCTATGTTAGTGTTTTGGGGTTTTCTTGGGAAGAGCTTTCCGCTTTTCTACTTAATTCTATACTAGCCTATTTTATTTACATGTCCATAGGCCTGTACGTAATAGGTGGTTGAGTTATGTTTGTTTGAATTTGATTTGATTCATATTGCTGTTGGATATGTTATCTGGCTTTTATATTTCCAGTTATCCCACCCTGGGCTGTCCAGTTGGTGGGCCGTGACATATCACCTGCCCCCTTGTGGTGCAGTTCAGTTGGGGTTCCCAGTTTTTATTTTGCACAGATATTTTTTGTACGTTTTTAGGTCAGGGATTTGTCTTTCTTTCACTGTTTGCGCATTCCATGCCTTGGCGGCCATTTCCAGTGTGCTCCTTTCATGGGCTTTGATCTGGCTTCTGGTCTGCCTTAGTAGTGGTGCCTTGCTTGCTCTGGTGTCCCTTAGTGGTTGGGTTAGACGCTTAATGTCTTGGCTATATCCATATGCTAATGTTTTTAGGTGGATTATCCTTCTGTTTTCTAGTAGCTTTACTTTAGTTCTTTTGTGTAGGTCATAAGTGGGGTGTAGTTTGTCTACTTTCAGGCAGATTTTCAGGGCCCTATTTTGTAGTATCTGCAATTTTTTAAGTATCTCTTTTTTAGCACCCATGTAGATTACATCCCCATAGTCAAAGTAGGGGAGTACCATGCCTTTGAAGATTTTTATTGACATATCTTGTGTCATATAGTTTCTTAGTTTAGCAAATAGCCATAGTTTGTGATTTACTTTTTGTATGATTTTTGTTACACACAGATTGTAGTTTAGCTGGCTATCTAGTTCTAGGCCTAGGTATTTGTAGTGATTTACACTTTCCAGTGTTTGGTTTCCTAGTGTGCATTGTAGGTTTCTTCCTTTAACCACACACCACATTCATAATCAACCTAATATATTTATTTTTTAATTCATGACAGAAAAAAAAACTATATGTAAAGAAAATCATTGGATGATGTAACTTTAACCAGTTGGGGTTCGTTGTGAATGCATTCCTAATCAACCTAATATATTTATTTTAAAAATCATAACAGAAAAACCCCAATATATTTTTTTTAAATCATCGGATTATGTAACTTTAACCACACGCCGCATTCATAATCAACCTAATATATATATTTTAAAATGGTAACAGGAAAAAAATAGATGAAAAAAAAGGATGTTGTGCTTTTATCAACACCCCACATTCATAATGAACCTAATACATCTATTTTAAAATCATAACAGGGAAAAACTATTTTTTTTTAAAGTCACCGTCGCGTTATGTAACCTTAACCGCGCGCCGCGTCTGACCCTGACCCTGACCTTGACCCCTTGACCTGGACCTTCAGGCCCGACCTTGACCGGCGCGCCGAGGAGCTGCCGTACCAGCTGGTGCAGCTTGGTGACGTGCAACGCCTGCAGAGGGCGCTGGTGGAGAATTCAACGTTTGTGCGTCTCTACACCCCGGCCATGAAGCAGACCCTGCTGAGATACTGGCAGCAGGCGGGTGGCTACAAGGCGGCCACGGAGCACACCAAGCTGGCACTCAGGGACCACCTCAAGGTAATTTACAACGGGAACAAGGAGCCTATGATATGGAATTTTTATTGAACAAAGTTGATATATGTAGTAAGTAGATTAGCGAGGTAGAAGTTATGATCGGTGTGATTGTTCGACTCAGGCCCTCAACCCCAGGCGTTTGATTGTTCGTTTGTTGAAGGGTTGGGTGGGCGGCTGAGTTGGAGGTGGTGAGTTGCTCATTGGGCTGCCGGAGTGGAAGTGATGTATGGAGGTTCCCAGCAGTCCGAGGATGGGTCCCGTGATGTTAGTCTCGCGAGAGGGGGATCGTGACGTCAGTCTCGTGAGCGGCTAGTTCCGGGTGAGACCGGTAGGTGGCCGTGGGGAGGATTCAAACCCAGGTGGCGCCACCGTAAGGCTCCCTTCCCTGTTCGCGCGCAAATTACCCATGTTGGCGATCCACCATGAACAATTACACACTGCTTTCTCGACATAAAATAGACCAGATGGGATGGCCGAATGAGTTGAGCGTCTGTCTCCTCTTTTGGGAGATCGGGGGATCCGAACCGATGGGTTCGTGTGTTCGAACCCTGTGTACAATTCTCCGATTAAGTACATAGTGTTTATCGGTATAGCTGGGAGAGAAACAGTACCTCCTTAAAAATGTTTCTCAACGGGGTGGGGGCGGGCGGTGCACCTTTAAAGTTTAATCATGATCCCCCCCCCCCCGTTATCCCACCTAGCGACATGTCACAGCTGTCCGCGGTAATCCCGTATATTTATGAACCAATCATTGTTGGGGTTATCCTAACAAATACATGATTTCATACCTGGTCGAGTCAAACCAATGACCTAAAGCCACATTTTCTAATGGGTTGTTTTTCACCCCTACTGCAAAGTATGGGGGTGATTCTTTTATCTACTGTAGTTGATACTGTTATTGTTTAACGCGCTTCAGACTCTGTCAGCTGAGGAAGCGCTACAGATTCAGACAAAGACGCTCAACTTCTTCACTGACATTGGTCAGTACGCGGATGCTGAGCAGCTGCTGACAACAGTCTTGGAGCAAACTACTGAGCTGTTTGGGGCCATATCCAAGCAGATGTGTGAACCACTCTTCGCGGCTGTCATCCTCTACTACCAACAAGGTAATTCAGGTCACCACATAGTTACAGCGCTTCATGCACCACCATTATAGCAGTCACTGCAATCCACTTCAAAGTGAGCGATGGTATTTTTTATATTTTTAAAATATATTTTTTTATGAGCCCTCAGTGTCCTCAGAAAATCCTCATTGGAGGACGGTGCCCAGGGGCCACCTCTGGGTCCGTTGACCTCACTCGCTGGATACCTCCGGAAGCCGGATTTATCCCATGAACAGCACGAAAAGGATTTGATCTTAGCCAAAAGGGCATATTGGAAAGGGGGGATGGGGGTTATCCTTATAGTTATAGACATCAAGGCAATATTGTGGAATCTTTCAAGCAGTTCACTGTCATTGAAATCCTCAAGGAAAGTATCACAAACCCTACTTTGAGTAACTAAGTATTTTAAACCTTTAGACTATGCCTTATAACCTATGTAATTCCACCTATCTCTTCCCCGCATGGCGTCACAAAATGGACTATTTGAACTCCAACCGAGTAGTTAAGGACAGATCCGTCCAGAACCATTGTATATCAAGCAACCAGATGCTATTTTTTAGTAATCTTAAGTGCAGTACAATTGATGTTTCTAAAATATGAATACTTTTTGAAAGGCTGCATAGTCCGATGAAAGTATCAAATTTTCGAAACCAAGTCACTCACTAGATTTGATTCTACATATCTAACTTAGATACTGGTAGACTTATTAAAGTTGCATAGTCCATTAAAAGCATCAAATTTTCAAAATGAAATGGGTTATCTAGATTTGAATGTACATATCCAACTTAGACACTGGTGCACTTATTAAGTACTTGTTTCTGTTTAATAAAACATGTTCCTGCTGAAGCGTATGATTGATTGATTGATTGATTGGTGGTTGCTTTACGCCGTGTTGGCAGCATAGGCCATATTTACGGTGAGAAATGTTTGTTTTTTGTTCAAACCATCGCTTTTACATGTAAAAGCAGACAATCAATTATGTGTATGCGTATGACTATGAGGTCAGAGTTTTGACAAGCATGCCAAAATTAATTTAAAATGTTTTTTGTTGTTGTAAATATTTTATTCATCTGAACACATATTTTGTTAGCGCCGAGGCACTGGTCTTCCAGCCGTTGAAACAATCACATTTAGTTTGTACACGGTGTAAGGTATGCGTGGTATGCATACCTGTTGGTAGCCGGCCGGGTAACTGTACTCGGGTGGTCACGTGATACCTGAGAGCGGGGCGGGACCAAAGCACCCTCATAAAGTCAGTTCCGCACTAGCTCTCGCCTTGTTCGGACCTGCTGTATATACTACACATGGTGATGAGATAGTGAAATGTGCTGCATTGTGTACAGCACACCCCGTTCTGAACAGTAAAAGTTGGGGGAACAGCCTATGATGTATAGTCTAGGCTCCTACAGTATAAGTACTCAAAATAGAACAGAAATTAGTCTTCCGCAACCAAGATATTTGCAGCACGACACAGTGTGCATTAAAGTACACTAGTGGTTCAACCATATGCTGTGGTTGTATATCAGTTAGATTTGGTTTTTGTTTCGGTTACCCTTTTAAAGTGGCCGGTTATACCTCACCCAGATACAAACGAATCCAGCATCAAAAGCTCTCCAAACATACCTTTGCTTAGTTTGTTCAGTTAATGTCACTGAACATGTGGGAGGAGAGTTGAGGTCTGTGATGTATGAATGACATCATAGGTGGGATTCCCTCATCACATGACCTAGAGGGGTTCCCTACACACAGGGGAAGCCATGGCAATCACCAAGATGGCAGCCACAGAAAGCTCTCAATTCAACTTTTAAAGTCTATTAATCTACATGATTTAATCAATTATTCACACAAAAAGTAGTTGGTTATGATAAATAAACATTTGAACTTTATATTTATTATTTTAGATTGCAATTTCTAACATTTATTTCTCTATATGGTTGTCTAAAAGTGTCAGTGCTGCTGGACTAAATAAAACAACAGAAGCAAGCAATGTCAGCACTTCCCCCCCCCCCCCCCCCACAAATGTAGCTGCATAAACTGAAAACAGGCAAACGAATGCTTGGAGAGCATTTGTCAGAGTACGGGTCGTCTCTCAGCGACCTATAGCTGGTCCTTTTAATAGTGAAATGTTATGCATATATGGTGCTTTACACTTCAAATATCTCCCGAAGTTAGTAATTTTCAATGAAAGTTACTTCAAGCTAAAGTAAGGCAGATGCTAATATTCAACCTAACATATTTATCTCAGAAAATGGCAGAAACTCAAAACCATCAGACTATGCAACTTTGCTTTGCTTTTTACAGGGATAAAGGTTGTGTACTCGTCCGACCCAGTATACCAACGGTGCAGCGCCATCGGCCGGAAGTACGCAGCGACATGCGCACACGTGAGTAGCATTTCAAGCGGGTACCTAAGGAACTAATCTGATAGATAAAGCACATAGGGGCGTATTCGATTAACCAACTCGGGTCACCCGAGTCAGTTTTTGGCGCATGCGCACATCCTACAGACTCTGGTTGAATAAATGAACACGCTTCTCCACGCTTGGGGTGATAAAAAATGGTGGCTTAATCCAAAACGTTATTATTCTTTTTAATAACCGATATAAGTTATAACTACAGCAAAATAGGATTTAAAGTATTTTATGATTGCATAGTTTAGTTATAGTTCCATTTCAGTAATCTGGGTTATTAAAAAAAAGAGCATTAAAACAACATGTATGACTTGTACTGGTAGCTGTTATTTAGTGTTAACCTACATGTACCAGCACAAATGTGACGTCATCCCCCCGTAGCCAACCCCAGTCAAGAGGTGGGTTACTGGGGTCAGGACTTTTTGCACACGGCACATCTATTTGTCGACTCCACTGGCAGTGTTTGATTTGAAATTCTAGCAACTCGGGTAAGCCGAGTCTCTAGGGTCATGATAATCGAATACGGCCCCCCCCCCCCCACAACAAATGAGAAGTTAAAATCGAAGAGTTGAGGCGCAAAACCACGTAAACGCCAATCCAAAAATGAAGTTTTTTTGTATTTTTTTGTTCAAGTGTTTTTATTCCTCTGAATAACATATTGTCAGTGCTAATGCACTGGTCTTCCAGCCCTAATCTCAATTGCATCTACACAGTAAACAAATAACAGATTTTTACCTGAAAATAATTTTAAGGCTCGCTAATTCCACTTTTCATAAGATGACATGGTTATGGAGCAATGAACAAAAGGGTAGGAATATTTTTTAAAAACCTAACTTTTTGAAGGTTTGATTCCAATGTTAATCTCCATTTTTGGATTGCGGTTTACATGGTTTTGCGCCTGAACTTTTCAATCATTAACAACGTAACGTGGAAACCAAATATGTGGTACAAAGTTTCTGCTATTATTTGGGATGTTTTCATTTTGGGTTTCCATGTCAGAAAGGTAGTACACAATTTAACAGTATAGTATGTTTGTGGAATAATGTATAGAAATTATGAATAAAATGTCTTAATGTCTTGTGAGAATGACCTATATATGAGTTGCCTTGGTTACAGGTGCATAAGCAGCACTACGCACCGGATGACCTTCACCTTGGCAGAGTGCTAACAAAGTGTGGCTACTTCATTACGAACCACTTGGATGAGGCTAAGCGCATCTGTAAAGGCCGCAGCGAGCAAGACTACGCGGAGATATTGTACAACCTTGGAGAAAAGAGCCAGTACGAACAAATCCGTAAGTGTGGGTTGCAGGAAGGAGCCTAGGGCCGTAGCTAGCTGGGGGAGGGGTGTGGAAATTGCCACCCTCGTCAACAAAAAAAAACAATATTTATGTATCCTCCCTGAAATGGCCGGAAATAGAATTTTAGGTCCTCCGGGTTAAAACATTTCGAATTTTAGATACCTGATGTTCTGTTTGTACCTGATGTGGTGTTCTCTCTGGCAGAGTGGTTAGAGTGTGTGACTTTTTTCTAGGTAGGCCGCTGTGTATAACTTACAGCGTCATCAAAGGCCAGTTGCTCTCATACCATGTCTATGTGGTGTGGGAGGTTAAAAATCCCTTGCGTCGGTAAAAGTGTAGGTTCGGGCTTTCTATCTACACACTGTCTAATGGTGAAAACAAGTCTGTTCAGACTTATCCATGATACACAGTATAAATCTTCAAGACCTGATAACAGCCTAGAACATTGGGACATCAATATTGGCAATATAGCTGACTAGGACTGTGATACCTAGGTAGACGGAGTAATATTAATAACCTCATAATGTCATTTGTCATTATATGCCACATTCAATTGTCTAATAATACCGACCCACCCAGGTGGGGGAGGGGGGGGGGGCTAATGATGAGCACGTGTATATACATCAACAATATCCAGTGTCATAGAAAGGGAAAATAAATTAACCAGAATCCAGATACCGGTGTTGCAGTTTCAGCGGCACACCAGTTTGCAAGGGACACATCCATTCAAATGCATTGTCAATGGCCGTGAGCAAATCTTCATACAGAAGAAGTGAAATATCTCTACAACCACACCACCTAGAAACAAATCCCTTGGTACACATATAGAAAACATGTGTACCAAAGAGACTATATTAAATTGATAAGGGTAGGGTTCTGGATTTCTATTAATGTTTTGCACTGCGCATACCGTCAAACTCAAGGCATTGTCAATGGTCGTGAGCAATGTTCATACAGAAAATACAGCAAAAGTGAAATATCTCTAAAACCACACCACCTAGAAACAAATCGCTTGGTACACATCTAGAAAACATCTTTACAAAAAACATTATATTAAAGTTATAAGGTTAATGACGATGCTGTTCGATTTTGACGCATGCGCAGAAGCGATGTATCCCTCGCAAACTGGTGTGCCGCTGAAACTGCAACACCGGAAGCAGCAGTTTCTGCGGAATTGATATGAACTGGTTCCAGTGCCTTCTCTCACATGCATTACCTATCAGATTCACCAGAAAGCAGAAACGGTGTTGCGGTTTCCGAGGCATACCAGTTTGCCAGGGACACATCCATTCAAATGCATTGTTAACGGCCGTGAACAAATCTTCATACAGAAGAAGTCAAATATCTCTCAAATTACACCATCTAGAAACAAATCGCTTGGTACACATATAGAACACATATTTACCATAAAGACTATATTAAATTGATAAGGGTAGGGTTCTGGATTTCTATTAATGTTTTGCACTGCGCATACCGTCAAACTCAAGGCATTGTCAATGGTCGTGAGCAATCTTCATACAGAAAATACAGCAAAAGTGAAATATCTCTAAAACCACACCACCTAGAAACAAATCGCTTGGTACACGTATAGAAAACATCTTTACAAAAAACATTATATTAAAGTTATAAGGTTAGTGACGATGCTGTTCGATTTTTACGCATGCGCAGAAGCGATGTGTCCCTCGCAAACTGGTTTGCCGCTGAAACTGCAACACCGGAAACAACGGTGTCTGTGGAATTGACATGAGCTGGTTCCAGTCCCTTCTCTCACATGTATTACCTATCAGATTCACCAGAAACCAGAAACCGGAACCAGCTACCAGCGAGGTATAAGTAGGCATATGCCTACTGCTGAAACTGGTTCTGGGTAAATCTGTGCTTACCTTATAGATTGTGCCCTCTGCTGACCAGCGTGACACAAATAGTAATCAATTCGATTGTGATATAATAGCAAAGACCCTATAATACTAAGACGGCTCACTCAGCCTGTACTGTGCAATCAAAATGATCAAACCCACCACTTGGTGCGCTGGCTGTTCTCTTGGTTAAACAGGTGCTATATTATATGTATAAATGTATATATGAATGTGAAAGATGTGTGATGATGGTGATGATGATGATGATGATGTGTATTTGTTCATAGCAATTTCATATTGATGTGTATTCATACTTACCTATCTCATGTATAATATAATTGTATGTGTTTACATGTGAAACACCAACCAGCAGCTGGGCTGATCAAACCCACTACAAGGCGGCACTGCGAAATTTACATTACCATGGGAAAGATAGGGAGTGAGCCGTCTTAGTATTATAGGGTCTTTGATAATAGTTAGTGCACCTTTTTTTTATTCGATGCATCTGTTTCCAGATATCCCGGTCGGCATATTCGAAGAGTCTCTGAAACTGTGTCTGAGTCATTTCGGCCATTATCACCTGTCTACGGCCAGGTGCTACCAGCTCTATGGACAGGTCTACTGGAACCAAGGAGTGTCCATGGACATCTGCCTCGAGAAATACAAGCAAGTAAGTACGACCTTGATTGATTGATTGATTGTGGCTGTATATTACGGCAATAATTGTTCACGTACCTAATGGTTCATTTACATTTGCAACAAGTTGTGCAAGGTTTTGCGCAACTCATTGAGTGCGACATTGCCATAACAAATCACTCAAATGTAAAAGGTTTGTTGAGCGTAACACGCCACAAAATAAGATTTGCTCTATTTTATTGAGCTGCTGCTCAGATTTTCATGGCAAGGACCAATGAAATCGCACCTCTCTGATCATGTAACACCGTAGCACGCCAAAACATCGTGGTGCCTGATTTATAACTTCGCTCATCGATCTGTCATTCCTTCAACAACTAACCCCCAAACCATCAAAGATGAGTCGGCAGTAAAACAATTGATGACTGAACATAGGTTCTGCTACATGGCCATCTCTAATCCGTGCAATATTCTTAAAGCTATCCAATGTAGGGCCTACTCAAACATCACATCCGGTGAAGTTGATGTCGATTTGTTGAGTGCAACAAATCGACATCAGCTTGCCGCCACCCTCCCCGTGTCCATTTCGGAAATTTTGGATGCAAGGAGGTTGCAGTTGCTGCACATGCAACCTCCTTGCGTCCTGTTCTGGTGGCGCCATTCAAAACTGGTTGGCGCCGAGCTCTTGGTTGGCGAGTTGCCAGGTCGGCGGCAACACATGCGATGCCACACTCGCCATGTGGTCGGTGCCAGGGCGCCAACTCGGTGCCGCCCTTTCCCCAACCCGGCGAAACCCTGGCGCCGACCTGGCGCTGACCCAGCGCTGCCCTGCCACTGACCCAGTGCTGCCCTGCCACTGACCCACACTGCCCTGGTGCCGCCCTGGCAGCGCCCTGGCACCGACCACGTATTTAAATCAATGTATCGAATGGGACGCTGGGAGGTTGGCATCCTTTTTGGGCGTACGGAAGTTGGTGGCGGATACTGGCTCTCGTGTGACTGGGGTATAACATGTATGATTTCTGTCACTCCTCCCGGTAACCATGGACGCTCGGCGGTGGCGCCACCTCCCGGGAAATGCCTGACCCTAAAGCGCACTAAGCTCCTGAGCGTACACCCCCACCACGCATACGCCACCTATCGGCTCCCACCCAAACAGGCCCTAACCGTTAGGCTTTAAACTGTCCAACCCCAATGGAGGAATCACTTCATCCCCATCACCCTAACAACACGCATGACCTGTTTCATATGACGTCAGCATACGAAATTAGGTCAGGACAACACACTCTCACACTACAAACTCAATGGCAGTGAGGAATCTTCATACAGAAAAAGTGAAATATCTCTAAAACCACACAACTTAGAAACAAACCGCTTGGGACACAAATAGATAACATGTTTAACAACCAGATTATATAAATTTATAAGTGTAAAATGGCTAAAGCTCGAATCTGTGGTTGTGTAGGCAGGCTATAGTGAAATCAATACAGACAAAGAGAAAGGAAGAGCATAAAGTGTAAAGAAGAAGAGAGAGTCAAGCCCTCTGGTTTATTATTTATATAGTTACATGGGTTCATTGTAGAGTATCACCCCATCCCTTTCCCCCAATGGGAAACAAACATTCTTGGCCCTACCAATAGGGATCCAGCATTCCTGGTCCCCATGGCTACCAGTGGTCTTCCCACCACCACCAAACTGTATGGCCCCATGGCAACCACCAACCTTGACCTTTGAGTGTGGTGATCACTATCCCCTGAGTGCACTCACCCCTAGACCTGCCAGCACCACTATGTCTATTTACATACAACTCAGGCACCACCAGCCCATACATATATATATATCAGAGATGGAAGTGGTCTCCTGGGGAAAAAGCGGAAATGCTGATATTCTCCCATAGGTTTAGCATTGTCAGGGAATCGCGGAATATTCCCGGAAGTCAGGTTTTATATATATTGGTATACACTGACAGTGCTGCGCCGTTTGAAGCATGTATTGGTAGTGTATACTGATAGTGCTGCAGTGCTTGGAGTATTTACGCTGATAGTGCTTTGGCGTTTGGAGCATTTATTAGTAGTATATGCTGATAGTGCTGCGGCATCAGCACCACATATTAGTATACGCTGATGGTGCTATGGGATTGAAAAAATCCTGGAATTCCGCGGAATCGCGGAGATCTTTCATCCCTGATATATATATACATGCGCCTGGTCACATACACCCATCAGGAATAGAACATTGGCATTCCCCCCTATGCCATATATCAAAATATTTTACATAAGGTTAGGGCTCTGAATTTCTATTAATTTTGAATAAAACATGTTTTGCACTGCGCATATCGGCAAACTCAATGGCAGTGTGTCTTGGTTCTGCAGCTGAGGTGTGCGCGCATACCGATGTTTATAACATTGAAAGGGGTCTATAGAGCTTTTCCCAATTTCGGACAATTATCACAGCTTTATACTGCTGCATTTCTGAGCTACCTTACTGCCAAGGCAATGCTATTGACATCCCACTCAGTCTACATTATTATCCTGACGTACAGTGAGCCAACTTATCTTCACTCTTAGATAAAAGATTCACCCCAACTAAATTCTAAAGATTTGAATCAAATTGGACTAGTGCTGCCCAGCGGTGAAAACAAGTATTAACACACTTATCCATTATGAGCAGGGTAAATAAATCCATCACACAAAAAAAACAAACCCCAAGAGTAAGGGTGAAGAAGAACCCGTTAGAAAAAGTTGCAAAAGGCTGGATAAATGAAATGAACACATACATTCTTAACTTAAGAAGCAAAATATATTCTTCACGTGCAACTTCATATTTACCCGCTACTTTTGATTTGAAAAATATAATAAAAGCATGTAGTTTTAATAAACTTTAAAAGTAAAATCAACAGCGTTTCTGTGGTTGCCATCTTGTCTTTTTGCATTCTCTCCCCATTTCACCAACTCTGTGCTAACATGAATAAACACCGCACACTAGGATTACCCCCTTAACATTTAATTTCTCTTTGAAGCAGTTTTCGCTCAGATTTAGACATAGTTGTCATTCACGCCTATAGCATACTCTGGGTATGGGGTGAATCTTTATATCTACCTCACTCTAAGCTGGTAATTTCAAACACAAGGATAAATGCTCTCCAAGCGCAGTTGCAAATGTAGATAAAAGATTCACCGCGTACACGCAGTATGGGTGAAAACCAACCCATTAGAAAAACTGGCGAAAAATATCTAAATGCTAGGTAAATGAAATGAGCAGATAAATTAGTAATTTAATAACCAAAATATATTCTTCACATATATATCTTAATACATAGCGGCTACTTTTGATTTGAAAAATATAATAAAACATGTAGTTTAATGGACTTTAAAAGTGAAATTGATGGCATTCTATGGTCCCCATCTTGTCTTTTTGAATTCTCTCTCATTTTCACCAACTCTGTCCTGATATAAGTAGCCATTTAATTGATACTGGAACCAGGTTCCACTTCCTGTATCATACCCGAAGCAGTTTTCGCCAGTATTTAGACTATGTTGTCATTCAGTGATTCACCCATACTGCAAGTACGGGGTGAATCTTTTATCTGTTGCAAATGGTTATTATACCGAACCCTGTTCCTGTTATTGCAGGAGTTGGAGATCCTGCAAACGCTGCTCGGGGCTCACCACCCGATCACTGTCAGATCCAGGGAAGATGTCATCATCATCCTACAGACGCTGAAGAGGAACTCTGAGGCCAGCGATCTGCAGCTGCAGCAGCCTGACAAGTAGATGACCCCCACATCACTGGCACTGCCTCTGTGACAGGGCAGGCCGCAAGACGCGCCCTGCAGAATAAGTGTCGCAAGGCTGAGTTATGGAAATAAGCACATGAATTTGCAATCTAATATGCTAATGTTAAGTAGGGGCCGACTGGGATGAAAGTGGTTTCTCCCAACAACAAAAAAAGAAAAGAAAAGGTGGAAAATTCATGAAGAATCTATAAGTAATCCGTATCCTAGTAAATATAGTCGTACATTGTTCAGTATAATGGAATTTTCACGGAAACACAGATATTTTTCTGTCAGGGAATCATAAATAATTGCTAGAAGTCAGGGCCGCGTTCATGGTACACCTCGGAGTCGACTCGGAGACGGCTCTGCGACATCTTTTTGGCTTATTTACATTCAGGGTATGCCTAAAAGTTGACTCGGAGACGTCTCCCTTTTCAGGGAGAAGGTAAAAAGCGCCTAAAAAATGGCCTTCAGGTTCAGTGGTCTCAGCCAATCAATCAGAACTGTTCTTTTCAATTGCATTGACTGCCCCCTATGGAGGCCGCCATTTTCGAGGCACCAGACAGCTAAAGTCCTTCAGACTAGCGTGATGTCAGGAATTTCTCCGAGGCGCCTCCAAGGTGTACCTTGAACGCGGCCCTAGTTTCATACAGTGTGTTCCAAGCACTATCCTAGCTCCATCCTACTGATATGTCACTGACAGTACAGCGGATCCTTGGAGAGCGCTCTACTGTCCTTGGTGTGACTAATATGAATAAGCAAGGCTTAGGACCGACCCCTGCTTGGAGAATTATTTATTTATTTATTATTATGCAATTCAGCATGAGTATATCATTAACCAATCGCTGTCGTCCACCCGATTTGCTGCGGACCAGCACAGTTCCGCAGAAACAGCTGTTTCGGTTGCTGGATTCTGGTGAATTAATTTTCCAAATCTAAGTGTAAGTCTATGGGTATTTTTTATGTATATATATATATAGGCCTACACATGTTAGTCCTTAGCCCCCCCCCCCCTGGGTGGGAGGGGGTCGGTATTATCACACATGCTGCCAAATCCCCTTTTCCCTCTCTGTATATCACTCCTTGCTTTTCTGTTTGTTTGGGTTTTACGTCCTAGCAACGTCTAAGCTCATATGAGAACGGGATTATGACTGACCAATTGCTGTCATATAGACTATATGATTGGCACTTCGTGATACTGAAAGCTAATCAGTGATTATAAAAATTCGTAGAAATCCGCGGAATCGCGGAGATCTTTCATCCCTGTAATACATTGTTTAAACCATAACCGTCTACTTTTGGAGTGAAGAATTAATGAAATCATGTGGATTAATAGGCCTTAGATAAAAGGTTCACCCCGTACTTACAACAAGTACGGGGTGAATCTTTTTATCTAAATAGGCCTATACTTTAAAAGTAAAATCGAGAGCATTCGCTGGCCACCATCTTGTTTTTTAAATTCATTCTCGCCTATTTCACCAACTATACACCAATATAGAATACTGGACAAGGGCCTTCACATCATGTTTATTACAAAAGCAGTTTTTTTCCCGGATTTAGATTAGGTTGTCATTCATCCTTACTGTGGATAGGGTACCAGAAAAGTAGAGTGATGTTTGTTTGTTTTATGTCCTAGCAACATTGCCAGAAACAACTCCCTCAAAGCAGTGAGGACATCAAAAAGCAAATATATAATAAAACAAGACAAGGACTGGGGAAGCAACGCAAATAAGTTCTGGAAAAATGTAAGCTTACTATTTCCCAAAAATAAGATAGAAGAACGCATAAGCTTCCAGGATAAGGATGGAAATACGCACACAGATAGTGATGCAGCAAACAAACTAAATACACACTTTGACACGGTAGGACAAAGGTTATCAAAGAAATTCACAAGAATCTGGGAAAACAAGTCAGAAAATATCCAGGATGAAATCCCCACCTGCAAAACTGACCTAAAAGAACTAACACAACTAATAAATGACATAGATGAAAACAAACCAAGTGGAATAGATGGAATCCCCACAAAAATACTAAAAGAGGCACTCCAAGCCATCCCAGATATCATGGTCGACCTGTTCAACATATCATTTGAGCAGGGACACTTCATCGTAGCATGGAAGATGGCAACCATCATCCCCATCTACAAAAGTGGTGACAAACAAAACATGGGGAACTACAGACCAATATCAATCTTGCAAACACCAGGCAAGCTAATTGAAAAAATATTCCACAGGCACATAAATGAGCACCTGGAAAAAAACAATATACTAAACAAGAGGCAAGGAGGTTTCAGAAAACTACACTCCACATCAAAAACAATAGCAAACCTAACAAGTGATGTGCTGGCATCATTGAACCAAAAGAAATTAGTTGGAGCAGCCTTCATCGACTTCAGCAAAGCCTTTGACACTGTAGACCACAGCATATTAATAAGAAAATTAAACAACATGGGCATTAAATCCAAATCAATAAACTGGATAAAATGCTACCTAAACAACAGGCAGCAAAAAACTAAAGTAAATGGTACACTCTCAGACCAACAAACTGTCACCTGTGGTGTACCCCAAGGATCAGTCCTGGGACCATTACTATTTATACTATACATAAACGACATAGAAAAATGGCTGGAGACAGAATGTCTCCAGCTATATGCGGATGACACTGTCGTATATGCAGAAGGAAGCACATTAGAGGAGATAGCAACCAAACTGAACAACCTCCTGCTAAAGCTGGACGGCATCAATAACCATCAATGCAAATAAATCTAAAACAGTACTGTTCTCACATACAACAATCACAGGAAGAAACCTACAATGTACACTAGGAAACCAAACACTGGAAAGTGTAAATCACTACAAATACCTAGGCTTAGAACTAGATAGCCAGCTAAACTACAATCTGTGTGTAACAAAAATCATACAAAAAAAAAGTAAACCACAAACTATGGCTATTTGCTAAACTAAGAAACTATATGACACAAGATATGTCAATAACAATCTTCAAAGGCATGGTACTCCCCTACTTTGACTATGGGGATGTAATTTACATGGGTGCTAAAAAAGAGCTACTAAAAAAATTGCAGATATTACAAAATAGGGCCCTAAAAATCTGCCTGAAAGTAGACAAACTACACCCCACTTATGACCTACACAAAAGAACTAAAGTAAAGCTACTAGAAAACAGAAGAATAATCCACCTAAAAACATTAGCATATGGATATAGCCAAGACATTAAGCGTCTAACCCAACCACTAAGGGACACCAGAGCAAGCAAGGCACCACTACTAAGGCAGACCAGAAGCCGAATCAAAGCCCATGAAAGGAGCACGCTGGAAATGGCCGCCAAGGCATGGAATGCCCAAACGGTGAAAGAAAGACAAATCCCTGACCTAAAAACATACAAAAAATATCTGTGCAAAATAAAAACTGGAAACCCCAACTGAACTGCACCACAAGGGGGCAGGTGATATGTCACGGCCCACCAACTGGACAGCCCAGGGCGGGACAACCGGAAATATAAAAGCCAGATAACATATCCAACAACAATATAAATCAAATCAAATTCAAACAAACATAACTCAACCACCTATTACGTACAGGCCTATGGACATGTAAATAAAATAGGCTAGTATAGAATTAAGTAGAAAAAAGCGGAAAACTCTTCCCAAGAAAACCCCAAAACACTAACATAGAACCTTAAGAAAACAACTAACATAGTAATAAGAATAGAACAAAAATACAATGCCAAGAGGGCCCAAAAAAACTAACATAGGCTACTAAACATACCAACAGACTATCTATCTGCTACTGAAATGCAGACAATCAAATACCTTATCAGCAGCTACTGCTTGGTAAGACAACACCAAAACTACAGCTGGCCAGCATTGAAAACAAGCCTGGGTACCCGGGCTTACATGCTATGGACAGTATAAATACAGCCTCAATAAAAAAAAAAATTTAAAAAAAATCGAAGGTCATATCAGGATGGGTACCGACTTGTGGCAGAGTGCACTCATGGTGACTTTATAGTACTTCCCCACTGGGAGATCAGGCTGCCAGAACCATGACCTGATATCCCACTCAGTCACATTATCCTGACACTGAGCCAACCAGCGGGATGCCCAATGGAAGGTAACCATGCCAAGAGTAGCCAGATAACACACCACACAGCTACATACAAGCCTATGATATGTAAATAGGAGTAGGCTAGTCTAGTAATAAGAGTAGAACAAAATAAAATACATATATGCCAAGAAAATCCAAAAAAACTAACATAGGCTACTAAGCATACCAACCAATTATCTATCTGCTACTGCAATGCAGGCAATCAAATAACTTATCAGCAGCTACTATGTGGTAAGATAACACCAACACTACAACTGGTCAGCATTGAAAACAAGCCTGGGTACCCGGGCTTATATACTATGGATAGTATAAATACAGCCTCAATAAAAAAAAAACCAGTCCTTCCCCTATCATGATAATGCAGAGCACCTGGCTAAGAAGTTACAAGTAGAAATTTTAAAGTAATTGGTTTGACTCGACCAGGGTTATATTATAATGTTCTAAAGACGGTTTTTAACGTCATTGTGACGTTTTCATATGACATTGCATGTTAAACGATAATGGAAGATTCATAGCCATGTTGCCCTGAGTACCAGGTATGCAATGTTAAACAATGTTTTTAATGGGCACTTGCTGTGATCCTTGATTTTGCTTACCCTGCAATGGCCCTTCCTTATGTGTAAAGGCCCTGTCACATTACGCAAGCATGCAGCCAACGTGTAAAATCACTTTTTTTACGTCGAGAAGCATCAAACCTTTTGGTGCGGGGGGCAAAGTTGGATGTATACATACCATATACATAGTGTATGGCCAACATATGGCTAACATGCTTCCAGGCGAAAAACGCCTGAATTACGCTCATGGTACGTTCACAGAATGCCGGTGAATGTTATATACATTATTCGATCGCCAGAACTATGCCTCATACATTACATACATCAAGACGTGCTGGAGAAACACTAAATGTATGTTAGACATACATTATCCATACATTGTCAGTATGCGGACTGTACGTTCCCACTGCCTTTAACATAGGTCAACGTAGTGCAACCTAGTGAACAACATTTGTCTAACTTACGTCTAATGTACATCAGTTCCCTTTATACCCTCTGGCATTCTTCGTCCCAGTTGAAGTGTACATTTTTACGGGTTAGGTTAGTCATTGGTGCCACAACATCGGCATAATTGACTATTAGTTGCCGATAGTAATTTGCACAACCTAGGAAACTCCTAACCTCCTTCTTGGATTTGGGCAGTGCCATAGCGCGAATGCCTTTTCTGGATTCGCCTTCAGCCCTTCCGCACTCACAACGAACCCCAACAGGTTAAGCTCCTTCACCCCGAAGTGACATTTTGACTCTTTCAGCACCAGGCCCTTGACCTGCAGCACTTGGAGGACTGCACACACATGCTCTAAGTGTGAATCCTTATCAGGAGAGTATATCACAACATTGTCCAGATATATCAAGCAGAACTTCCCTGCAGATAATCTGATTGCACATTGTTCATCAGCCTCTGAAACACAGCTGGTGCATTGCATAGACCAAATTGCAAAGGCTTGAATTGAAACAGACCTCTATGTTTAGTCACTGCATTTTTTTCAATGCTATCGGCGGCCATTGACACCTGCCAAAACCCCGATTTCAGATCAATTGATGAGAAAATCTTAGCACCATGTCACTGATAACAAACCTGAATCCTGACCTATTCTGTTGATTACAACCAATTTCCCTCTGACGGAAGTTAGAACCATTATTTCGGGACCCAGACCCATTATTTTGGAAGGTAGACTGCTGACCATACTTGTGTCCCCTTTGACAACCTCCTCCACCATGACCTTGGCTCTGACCTTGGGCCTCGCCAGCATGGGTATAGGCATGCTGACAGCACACAGGCGGCGGAGAATGTCCTTGACCCCTTTTATTACCATTATCAGAACTACTGGATGGCTCATCACATCTTTCACTCACTGTCTACCTACTTCCTCATACTCTTCAATTCCCCTGTTGCTTCCTCGATCATAAAACCCCATCAACAACCAACCAACAAACAAGTCAGTACCTCTCCTGATATGACCATAGATGGCCATAGACCATAAAACCCCCCAAACCACCGAAACAACATATACACCTATAGATGAACCTCGATCCAACGGACTAATAGGGGGGAGCAGTTGTCCGTTAAAGCCGTTTGTCCGTTGCAGCGACGAAATTGTCCAGGGGGTACGAAAATAAACACAAAATACAGAACTAAGGTTCATAAAAAGTGCTACCCACGATCACTTAGATGTTGCTAGGATGTAAAACAACAACAAATAACATCGAATAATCGTGGGAAGTGCGTTAAAAAAATGTGTCAAGTTTCAACTGCTTGCCTCGCTGATACTGTTCCCTAATATTCACTCTACCGGATTGTGTCCGTTGGATCCGGAATCCGTTGCATCGGTGTCCGTTGGATCGAGGTTCATCTGTATATCTGAAATACCATCGATCGCTGCAAGTTCGTTCGGCAGAGATTTCGTGCTCGATTCAGCCGTACTGGGTGTGTTGCCGTACACGCTCTCTTTGGTTGCCCTGAAGGTTTTACCCACAATTCCAATTTCTATCCAGAACACTATGCAAACTCTAAATTGTTGATGCGCGAAAAGGAAGAAGGCAAGGGGTGGGGTGGGAAAAGAGGCGCTTTATTGAAAACACCTCAGGAAATAAAGACAGTATGTACAAGGAAAGGGTAAAATAATCTTAAGGCTGGCACCTCAGGAAATAAGCAGAGTATGTACAAGGAAAGGGTAAAATAAACCTAAGACTAAGGAGCTCCGGGGGAGCTTTCAGAGTTTGTGGCGAGGGGCGCCGAAGAGCCCTCCACCAGCTGTAGGGAGATTAGGGTGGGTGGGTGGAGAAAAAGGAGCTTGAACAGGGAGGACGGCTGGAAGGCGAGTGACTGAGGGAGGCGGCGGGCGGCCTTATAAGGGGAGGAGCGGGGAGGCGACAGGCGGGTAAGGTGAGAAAGCGGCGGGCAGGGCGAGAGGGCGAGGCGGGAGAAAGCTGAAGGAGGGATGACAGGGAAGGTGAGAAAGCCGGCGGGGCAGGGAGAGAGGAGACGAGGTGGGAGAAAGCTGAGGGGAGGATGACAGGGAAGGTGAGAACGCCGGGCGGCGGCAGAGGCGGGGGGAGGGTCTCTTCCTTCCCTCGCATCAAACGCAATGCGAGCATTGCGACCGATGCGCGAAAAGGAAGAAGGCAAGGGGGGGGTGGGAAAAGAGGCGCTTTATTGAAAACACCTCAGGAAATAAAGACAGTATGTACAAGGAAAGGGTAAAATAATCTTAAGGCTGGCACGTCAGGAAATAAGCAGAGTATGTACAAGGAAAGGGTAAAATAAACCTAAGGCTAAGGAGCTGGGGCGCGAGGGGTACCCAGGCGAGGCTTGGGCGGCGTCCTTGGCGGAGGCTGGGGAAGTTGAAGGTCTGGGTGTGGTGATGCGTCCGGGGCCTACGACGACAGGGAGCGGGCGGCCAAAAGGTTGGGGAGGCCCGCTCCGTGGAGAGCTGCGGTGAGGAGGTCCGGCGAGGGTCAGAGAGGGTGTCGTGGATGTCGTGATGGTCGGCGGCTGTGCTGTCTGGGGAGGGTTCGTCGTGAGAGTGGGCGGCGTCTGGGGCCTGCGGTGCGAGGTGATGGTCCCCGGCTCTGTCTGGGCGGTGTTTCGGTCGGTGGTCGCTGGGGGGGTTGTCGGTGGTGGTCACGGGTGGTTTGAGGAAGGCGGTGTCGTGGAGGCCGTGATGGTCGGCGGCTGTGCTGTCTGGGGAGGATTCGTCGTCTGAGTGGGCGGCGTCTGGGGCCTGCGGTGCGAGGTGATGGTCCCCGGCTGTGTCTGGGCGGTGTTTCGGTCGGTGATCTCTGGGGGGTTGTCGGTAGTGGTGACGGGGTTGTCGGCATGGGTGTGGGTGAGGCGCCGGGGATGGCCCCCCGGCCGGCCGGGGGGGGGGGGGGCGGCGGATCAAAAATCCGCCGAGGCGGCCGGGGTCTGGCGCTCACGGGCTTGTTGAAGAAGGCGGTGTTGTGGAGGCCGTGATGGTCGGCGGCTGTGCTGTCTGGGGAGGATTCGTCGTCTGAGTGGGCGGCGTCTGGGGCCTGCGGTGCGAGGTGATGGTCCCTGGCTGTGTCTGGGCGGTGTTTCGGTCAGTGATCTCTGGGGGGTTGTCGGTGGTGGTGACGGGGTTGTCGGCAGAGGTGTGGGTGAGGCGCCGGGGATGGCCCTCCGGGCCGGCCGGGGGGGGGGGCCGGCGGATCAAAAATCTGCCTGGGGGGCGGGCAAGGTGGGGGCCTTGGTGGCTTCCCCCCTTTTCACTGACTTGCGCTCTGGTCCCCTCTCAACGAGGTCAGAGGGGAAGAGGTAGTCGGGGGAGATGCCCTTCCGTCTCCCGGTGCGCTGCGCCTCGGCCGACGTCAGGATCTCCCGTATGGCGTCGGCCGCGGATGCCGGGCTATGGTCGACCGTTTCATGTAGGTAGGGCGGGGGGGCCAGGGGCGGTGCAGCGAGGTGGCTGTAACACTCGTACTGCGGGTGGAGTGCCCCCGGGAGCGGTGCTTGAGGTGGCGGCGGAGGGTGCGCCCCCCGAGGGCGCGTGCCCGAGGTGCTGGGGTGGGCGGCGTGCTGTAGGCCGGCCGCCGCCTCGGCGTGGGCGGGGGGGCCTCCTCGGGCCCACGGGCGGCCCCGCCCTCCAGGACGTCCAGCCGGCTCGTGATCTGTTGAAGCGCCTGGAGGATGGCGGCCTTGGTGCTGGAGGGGCGGCCCCGAGACGCCGGAGCTGAGCCCGAGGCCGGGGAGGCGCCTCCTGGCGTGCCCAAGGAGGGGCCCGGCGTGGCCAGGGCGGTTGTCCAAGCTCCCTTCCGTCCCTTCCCTTTGCCGCGTCCAGGCATGGTGAGGAGGGTCCTGCGAGGTGAAGGTGAAGGCCAGAGAGAAAAAGGAGCTTGAGCAGGGAGGCCGGCTGGAAGGCGAGTGACTGAGGGAGGCCGGCGGGCGGCCTTATAAGGGAAGGAGCGGGGAGGCGAAAGGCGGGGAAGGTGAGAAAGTGGCGGGCAGGGCGAGAGGGCGAGGTGGGAGAAAGCTGAAGGAGGGATGACAGGGAAGGTGAGAAAGCCGGCGGGGCAGGGAGAGAGGAGACGAGGTGGGAGAAAGCTATGGGGAGGATGACAGGGAAGGTGAGAACGCCGGGCGGCGGCACAGGCGGGGGGAGGGTCTCTCGCATCAAACGAAATGCGAGCATTGCGACCGATGTTGACTGTAGGATGTGTGTATACTGTGGATTGTTGTCCTTCACACAGATCAGCTCCAGCTTCAGCTCCAGAAGTCTCTTCTAGTGCAATAGTATCAGTAGAGAAAGGAAGGCACACTCAACAGTGAAGGACAGGATAGAGTAGCTTTTATTGTTGCCTACTCCAATCAACCCCAACACAAACCAACTCTGCCAACCTCCACTCACCACCACCACCACTAGAGAGAGAGTGCCAGCTTACAGTTAGTTATTGGGGGGTTTGTGACCTAGCGGTCACTGGCTGCAAGGCTGCAGCATTGATAAACGGCGCCGTTAAAACGGCCCGTTTTTTTTTTTTTTTTTTTTTTTGTTCTTTCTTCTTTCTTCGTCCTTGTAGCTTCAAGGGTGGTGAGGGGGTGGGGGGTGCTCTTCGCGGCATCTTGTGTGGTTGTGGCGTGGTGCGGCGGTGGCAATATGTTCTTTGGGCCCACGGTCCTGTACCTCGACCGGAGAGCAAAGCGATCCCGTGTCATTGGCAACAGGGCACATGAACTGTGAGGTTGGTCCTGCAGACCCCCGTCGCAGGGTGGGTGGTCCAGGGCCAACAGTGGTTGGTGGGTGTGATTGGGGTCCACGGCCCCAGCACTCACTCCATCGGTGATCAAAGCGGGAACTGACATTGTGGGGGTCAAGGCTGTCACACCTGGTGTATCCGGGACCACATGGGGCTCCCAGTGTAGGTGCAGTGTCCGGTGGGATCTCACGGGGCTCCCCGATGAGACCTCATGCGGCTCCCTGACTGGGATCTCACTGGTCTCCCTGCTGGGGGACCTCATGGGGCTCCCCGACTGGGACCTCACGGGGCTCCCTGATGGGGGACCTCACGGGGCTCCCTGATGGGGGACCTCACGGGGCTCCCTGATGGTGGTTGCTAGTCACCATCATTATTGTCGGATTCAGGGCCACCGACGATCTCGAAGGTGTGGTAATTCTGTCTATAGAATCTGCCGAGTGGCTCCTAAGAGGACTCGGAGAGCCTTGTGAGGATGACGAGAGCAGCTCGGTTGTCAGACAGGTTGTGTGGTGGGCCAAGGAAGTCTCGGATGGCGGTCCTGTCAAAGGCCACACATGACGCAAAGATGTGGGCGACATTGAAGATTTGGTCACCGCAGGGACATCGTTGCAATGCAGGGGTGTCGATGAACCACCTGTATCCAGTCCTGAAGCGAATGACCGCCTCTTGCACGGAGGCAGAGAGGTTTCTCAGGACTGGTAGGTGCTCCCTGAAATTGTGTGCCATGCTGATGGAGATGGGGTCCTGACAGTGGTGCCGTGGAGAGAGGCCTCCCACAGGGCTTTGGTGGCTCTAGCGTGGGTGGCTTTGAGCTTGGACAGGGAGTGGCCTATGACGAGGTCGATCTCAGGGCTGCAAGAACCGTCCAGAGCAGCTGAGTCGGCCTGGTCATTACCGAAAAGTCCTATGTGGGGAACCCAGGCCAGCACTGTGTTGAGGAGAGCTTCATGCCTGGTGGTGATGGTGTTCTGGATCAAGGTGCCCAGAGAGTGGCTAGCTCTGTGGTCCTTGATCTTGTCGACTGCATTGAGTGAGTCGGTGACTACTATGCAGCTGCAGTATCGCAGGTGAGTCAGTGCATGGTGGATGGCGGCGAGCTCTGTATCGAGGGTGGAGGAGTAGTCCGTGACCCTGATAAGGCGTCTAGCCTCCCCATCTGGTAGGAAGTGTCTAGCCCCGGCTAGGCCTGTCTCAGGGTTGAGCGAGCCGCCGGTGTAAACCGTGGTGGCTTGAGGGACGTCCTCTTTGGCCTGTGCAATGCTTTCCTGTGCCAGGGTTCTGAGGACTATGGTCAGGTAGTTGGCTTTGCTTGAGCAGAGGCTGGTGAGCCTGACCTCTTCGGGCACGGAGTACCAGGGAGGTCTCGCCTGGAGGTTAGGGTATCAGCGAGTGCCAGCACGTGGGTTTGTTTCAGGGTGCGGATGGCCGTCTTCATTCCCCAGGAGAGGCTGAGGCGCCATCTTGGACCATTTTGTAGGTAAGAGGCTGTGCTGCGGTAGAAGGTGGAATGGCCTACAGACAGGGCTTGGCAGAGGTGCTTTGCCAGCAGCTGTTGTCCGCGTAGGTGGAGTGGTGGGAGGTTGGCCTCAAGGAGAAGGATCTCAACTCTGGTTGTCCTGCAAGCTCGGGTGATGAGTCGAGCTGCCTGGTATTGGACTCTTTCCAGGGCGAGGAAGTCTTTGGTCAGGGTGCTACTGCAAGGGAGGCATGTCCTACGGTTGTCTCTGCAGTAACCAATCCAGGAAACGGCGTTGGCTGCATAGTCGTAGAGGGCCCGCACGGCCTGTTTGTAGAAGAGACTGAGCACTTCAGCTGGGGCTCCCCAGTTGAACCCATAGATTCTAGTCATTAGAAGAAGTCTCTTGTTCATTCTGGAGGCCAATTGCTTCACAAGTGGTCTCATGGTGAGTTTGGATCAAGCCTGACTCCGAGGTAGTCGAAGGTGTCCACCCATTCGATGTCCAGATCTGCTGCATGGAGTAGGTGGGTAGGCTGATCAGTGAACATCATCATGGCTTTGGTTTTATTTGAGGATATTTTGAGCCCCAGATCACGGCAGGTGTCTCTAAGTAGGAGCAGGACATCTGCCGTGAGGAGGGGCATGTCCCTGATGCGTGAGCAGACTACAGCTATGTCATCTGCATAGCACAGGATCTTGACATGTTTGAGGTGGCGCTCAGTAATGCCTGCTTTCAGTTGGCTTATGAGGGCAGCGACTACAGCATTAAAGAGGAAGGGGCTGAGGACAGCTCCCCGGAGGACGCCATCTTTTAGATGGTTGAGGGGAGAGGTGCTGCCCTGGAAGCAGACACTGGCTCGCCTGTCACGTAGGTAGTTCTTCACAAACGCCAGAGGCTTCCCGGTGACTCCCAGCACAACGATGGAGGCAAGGACCACGTTGTGGTCGACCAGCTCGAAGGCCTTCTCGAGGTCGAGGAATATGACATCCGTGCCAAAGCCTCGTCCACTGGCGTGTACTATCTCCTCAAGGAGGGTGAGGATGGTGTGCTGCATGGCACAACCGCCTCGGAACCCGACCAGCTCTTCGGGGAAGCCGCTGGCCAGGTCACTTGAGAAGGTTTGAGCCGCCCCAGTACAATTCTCTCTACTACTTTCCCAAGGGATTGCAGCAGTGAGATCGGCCTGAACTCACCTGGGTCTTTTTTGGGGATGGGTACAATGACCGTGTCCTTCCATGATTGCGGAATGATCGCTCGTGTGTAGACCAAGTTTAGGAGGGGGAGCAGTATTTCCCTGTTGTGTGTGGAGAGGCGGGTCCACACTGTGGTTGGTACACCATCTACTCCGGTTTTTTTTTTCCTCCGTGTGGAGTGGAGTGACCTCGCGAGCTCGGTCTTGGTTAGGGGGCTGTCAAAGTCATGTGCGGAAGGGAGGTCTATGGCATTGTTGATGACGTCCTCTCGCCGGGGGTCATCTCTGGCGAGGGTTTGTAGGTTTGTGTTTGGGAAGCAGAGTTGGGGGTCTGTTCTGTTGATGGAGGTGGTGAGTTGGTTTGTGGCTGTTTGTAGTGGGTTTGGCTCAAGGGGTGCATGGGGGGGGTGGTCCCCTGTAGGTTCTTTAGTTTTTGCAAAAGGCGTATGAGGGAGGTGTGCCATGAAACTTTGGTGCACCAGAGTTTCCACATTCTATCATTTTCGGATGTGATGAGCTCGTTCAACCATTCGCTGGCAATGTTTACTAACTTTTCAGTGCCTGGGCTGGGATTGGAACGGACCTTGCAGAGGAGTTTGTTTTTGTGGCGTTTGGCTCTCCTGATGGTGAGAGAGTTTGTGGTGCCGGGGAGGCGGCGGTTTGTTTGTTGGGAGGGTTGGTGTGTGTGAGTTGTTGCAGGTGTTGGTTGAAGGCTTCCCAATCAGCTCCGTCCAGGTTGAATCTGGCCAGGGTTTGTGGGGGGGGGGGGGGAGACCTTGGGGGCGTTTGTGCGTAGGGGCGATGTGTGGTGGTCTGAGTATAGGTCAGTCAGTTCCCACAAGGCTGTGGCCGCGAGTTGTGTGTTTAGGATGCAGAGGTCAATGGACGTGCCACTGCGATGAGTGGGCGTGGTCCTCTGCAAGTAGTGTGCATCCTTTGGCGGTGTCTGTGTTGTTGCGTCCCCAGATGGAGTGGTGGGTATTGAAATCTCCCATGATTATTTGGTGTTTTGTTGCGTTGCCATGTGCTTGGAGGATGGGATCAAGGGTGTATTGGGTGTTGCAGGGGTTGTATATGTTGAAGGTGTCTATTGTGGTTGTGGCCAGATGGAGGCATACACGCAACATGTCGGCCGTGGGGTTGGCTCTGGAGTTTGCTATTTTGGTGGCGTGGATGTGGTTGTTGACTAACGTGGTGGTGCCTCCCTTTGGTCTGCCCCCGACTAGTGATTCCACTGCGGGGATGTGGTAAGTGGTGTAGCCTTTGATGCGTGGTGGATCTATCTTCCATGTTTCCTGGAGCATAGCCATGTCTATGCGGTCAGTTTTTAACTTTTTGATGAGGGTTGTCAGTTTTGTTTGTAGGCCTGCACAGTTCCAGGAGAGAACTGTGAGGTTGGAGGAGTTAGTTGGAGGTGGTGTGGGGTGCGTGTGGCGATTGGTGTTGTGGTTGTTATGTTGAGTATCCATATTGGTGGCTCAGGGTGTTGCGTTTGGTTGGTGGTGTGGTGGTTGTGGGTTGCGGCATGAGGGCTGAGGTGCAGAGGAATCCAATGAACATGTCTATTATGGAACCCAGTGGGTCGCTGGCTGTTCCTGGGGGGGGGGGGGAGACTGTCTTCAATTGCCTGAAGTATGACATGGGTGTGTGTGGGAGCGGGTGTTGGTGTGGGAGTGGGTGTGGGTGTGGGTGCGGGAGTGGGTGCGCCCACGGTCAGGTGAGATATTGTTCCCTCAGTAGGTGGTTGTGTATTATGTTTTCTTTAAGAACCTTTTATAGTGGTCCAGGCTTTTGATTGCCCGTTGTTGTGTGGGTTGATTATTCCAGGCATGTGCCGCCGTGGCCAGTACACTTCTCTCATAAATTTTTGTGTTACTTATTGCTGTCAGTAGCACTGGAGCCACCCTTTACCTGGTGTCCCTACGGGGGGGTTGCTGTGTATCCTGGTTTTGTGGTGTAATGGTGTGCTAGTATTTTGAGGTGCGTTTTCCTTCTACTCGTTAGTAATGTTGCATTGCATTTAAAAAAAAATTCGATTGTGGGATATCTTTTGTGCACCTGAAGGCATACTTTGAGGGCTCTATTTTGTAGCACCTGTAGTTTGTTTAATAGTTTTGTATTTCCTCCCATGTTCCTCACACGTTATCTTTTCCTCATTGGATATGGATCCATTTACTGTGGTGCATTGCTTTCGGTTTTCTAGATAGCTCGCTAGCCATTTTCCTGTTACTCACTTTATTCCCATTTGGGTTAGTTTACTCCTTAGGATAGGGTGGTCCACTGTGTCAAAAGCTTTGCTGAAGTCTATGAACGCTGCACACACTAGGTTCTTTTTATTGATACTGTTTGCAATATCGGTTATTAAGTTAGCAATGGTTTTTATTGTCAAGTGTTTTTTTCTGAAACCACCCAGTTTACTGTTTAATATTTTGTGTTCGTTTAGGTGGTCCATACTATGTCTATGCATAATATTTTCCATTAGTTTACCAGGCAGATCGGTCTATAGTTTCCCAGCACCTGTTTATCCCCTCCTTTGTGGAGCGGGTTTACTTTGGCTAGTTTCCAGCAGTCCACATAAGTACCTTCTGTGAACGATTTGTTGTATAGCTCACATATAACATCTGCGATGCATCCGAATGCATCTTTCAATACTATACTTGAGGTATTTTCAATGCCCGAGGGCTTGTTGCAATCAATTGATTTTATGAGCTCACTTATCTCTTTTATTGTGGTTGTGCAATCTCCAATGTCTGTGTTTAATTGTGGCGCTTTCATGGTCCAGTTTGTGTTGAACTGTTTGGATAGTTTATTGCCTATGGTAGAAAAATGTTTGTTCATTATATTAGCAGTATCATTGTTGCTGATTTCCATCCCCTCGTTGTTGTAAAGGGTAATCCATTCTTTATTTTTATTATTTGGTATTAGTATTTTCACATTGTTCCAGAATTTGTGTGAGTTTTTTCCCCATTGCTGGTCTTGTTTGACAATGTACCGTCTTTTGGCTTTTCTCACTGATTTCTGGCTATGATTTCTTGCTTTGTGGTAGTTTTCTATGTCTAGTAGTCGCTCGCTTGCTTTGGCTAATTTGCCTGTTTTATATTTGTCCATAATTAGGTTGATTAATTCTGGGGTTACCCATGGGTCTTGGTTGTTTTTGATTTTAAGTTTTGTTATTGGGCAGGTAGTGTCCAGATGATTTCTGACTTCCCCAATGATATTGTTCCATTGGTCATTTACACCTATAGCCGTGTTCACACGGGCGATGTAAATCGATTCGTAGAAAGCGACTTCGCATCACATTTCTCATGTGAACGCACGTCTGAGGCGGATTAGGGCTGATTCGATTCACGTGATGCGGATCCTTTAAACCACCTATCGAGGTAGTTTACGTGAGGCGATTTCTGTGATGCGGATAATTTTGCCCGTGTGAACGCAACCGACTTACGTGATGCGGACTAAGCACGTCGAACTATATACTATAATTTGGTCTTTGAAACCGCTAGACGTGCACATATATTTTTTTCATCATTTATTTTTAGGGTTTCACTGCCCAAGTTTTGACCATTCCAAACCAATACGATTCAGTCATTACATATCTAGGTCGAACCCACACTCTCTGGTGCCGGCGTCGTCGAACCCAAAATGGCGCTGGTTAGTCTGTACTTGCTCATGCGCAGATTTCGATTTCCGGCCCAAGTACTGCCCGTGTGAACGGGCCCCTAATTCGACTCACCTGATTCGATTTGTGTGATTCGCCTCACATTTTGTCCGTGTGAACACGGCTTATGTCAGTTGGAAATGGCAATTTAATTTTTTCTTTCAGATGAGTTTCTAGTGCCTCTTTTGTGTAGTTTTTGTATGATCTACCCATACGGGGAGTAGTTTTGTTTTTTGTTTTTATTTTCTTTCTAGTAACATATATCAATTCATGATCGCTAATGCCCCAGTTACTTGATCCTGAGTTGTGGGTATGATTTGAGTCTGTTATTATTAGGCCTATTATCGAGCTGTTTTCTCCAAGCCTTCTTAGCTCACTCATTTTTTGCTTTAACCCCTCTGCCTTTGATTAAGTTCTCTAGTGAGTGTTTGTTTTTGTTGTTTGTTTTGTACTTTATATTGAAGTCCCCTAGTAAGAATATCTTGGCCTTCATCAGTTTCGACACACTTTCTAGGGATGTCTCCAGTTGCGTGATGAAGTCTTCGATGTTTCCATTCGGCGGTCTATATAGACTCCCTACAGCTATGTTAGCTTGTTTCTCATTTTTTATTATTGTCCATACTAGTTCAATATTTGTGTCTGATCTGTTTGCTTCTTGTAATGGCTTATGTTCGGAGTTTAGTTTTTTTTTGGTGTATATTGCAACTCCTCCACCCCTCTTGTATTTGTGCATTGGTCAGTGTTTTTCTATCCTCTCTCACAAGCCTGTCCCCACCAATTTCTAGTAGTTGGTCACTATGCAGTTCATGAAACCATGTTTCTGATAGTGTTAACACATCAAATTTACAGATATCTAAGTGCAGTTTAATGCTGTCAATTTTGTTGTAGGCACTTTGGCAGTTTAGTTGGGCAAAATGCATTCCTCTGCCTAGTCTACTAGTCTACAATCAATCTCTTCCACCATATTTGTGCGGCAGTCAGGTCTAAATAACTGTTTGCGCTGGAGGTGGTTTTTTAGTGTGGAATTGGGATTTGTATTTAAAACTACTCAGCCTGCATTATGTGATCACCTACCTTAATTTGCTGTCGGTGCTTGTGCTGCCAGTGCATGTGGTCACATTACTGTTCCTGTGAAGCATTAGTAAGGTGGCCCGCTGAGTATATATATATTCCTATATTATTTTACAATTAAAATAACCCGATTCGATAGACTTTGAATAATTATTAAGGGATTTATTGTGGCAATTTATGATACGGTTGTTAACAGAGCCATTTCAACATGATATCTTGGTATCACCAGTATATTTGTCCCTATATGTCATCCATGCTGATTTGTTATGTTTTGTTAGGTATCAGTTTGGGTACATTTTCTTAATTTCTATACCATAACGATGTGTGCTCCTCTGGGTAGGAGGCGTGCCGGATCTCCAGATATATATAGTTAGTGTTTTAACGTTACACACATCTGCAACTAAAACATGTAAACAGTCTGGAGAGACGAGGGAAAGTGGGAAGATGAAAGAAAAGAAAGGTGGTACTTATCCGTCTGTGCACCCCCTTGCTTCACTTCCCATTCGCGATGATGCAGTCTGATACTTTGGCTGCAATTTTGAGGGCGAGTGCTTGTGTGTAATGGACACCATCACATAGTCTGTACGCATATCGAGCCGTCCGTTTCCCTTTCCGTAGTTTGTGGACATAAGTTGCATATCTGGGAGTTCTTAGGCTGGCGTCTGGCAGGCCTTCGTTCAGCACTTTGACACTTGCCTTGATTTCTGGCAGTTTGCCTGGATGCTGTCTCTTGTTTTTTTGAGGATTTCACCCATTTAGTTTTTGTATCCCGGTTTGATCATTTCTCCTGCCTTTGCATCTTGAAGAAATAACCCTGTGCCCCAGAAGGGGCATCTCGTGCATTCCCTGAAGGATTTCCCAGGTGAGTTCAGGATTTTCTCTTTTAGTTCTTCGTTTTGTGTGAATTTGGCCATTACAATGTCCTCCATCACTTTTTCATTGGTTTTTATCCACTCTGGCGATCTCCATACTTTTTTCCCGATAGCCTTGATGGTGTATGGGCTGTTTGTTGCTTCAATAAGTTGCATGATATCAAACTTATTGTGGTATTTTGCCATAACCAAGCAGTAGTACTGCTCTGCTGAGCTGTAGGTTTTACCATCTTTTCCTTGGATTTTGCATTCGTATAGATTCGTACAGCTATGCGTTCTTGTTGCGGCTGCCTCTGGGTTTATTCCTTCAACAGTTATCTTCCCGAATTCCGTTGGTTTGTATACTTTTCCTTCAATTTCCAAGTTTTTTCCTCTCATTCTGGCCGTGGTCTGTTCATTTTTTTTCTCTGGCCAATGTGTACATTTGCTGTACTGTTTTTTTGTCTAGCATTTCCTTTTCAGTCCTGTCGGGCATGAGTGTGATGTTCTTAGATTTTTTTTCATTGGTCAGTCTTTGCTTATTTCTGAATAGTTCCCATTTTTGGCTTTCTTTTTCGAGGTGGATTTTTATCCCTCTCGGTCTGGGTTCCTTGTATGTGGTTTTTGTGTCATCAGTGGGGTCTCTCACCTGGTCTTCATTGACCCTTTCTTCCTGTCCGCCATTTTGTTTGTTTGATTCTACATTCGTTGTTCTTTTCTTAGTTTTTTCCCCCAGTCTATAGGCTTTCTTTACCACTGTCCAGTCGAATGAACATTCCGCTTTTTCCAGTATGTTTGATACTGTGCTTTCTATGGACTCGCCTTCTTTTTCCGGGACGCCGTACACGATTATGTTTAGCTTTTTGTTCTCCTCTGCCGGTTGTGGTAAGGCGTTTTTTTCATGCGTTGTTGCATTGTCATCCCTTTTGTTTTCATCCTTTCCGTTTTGTGCCCATGTCGTTGGCCTTGTACCAGGCACATTCTAATGTTAGGCTATTGTACGCCGTTTGTAGTTTGTCCAGTTCATCTCTAAGGCTTTGGATTGTGTCCTTGGATGTTTTTACGTTCGTTTCCGTATTCTCCATGTCCGTCCCGGTGCCTTCCTCCAGTTTCGTCATGCACGGTTTGGACTGAAGCTTTTTTTATCCAGCCCTTGATTATTTTTGAGCCATTTTCTCCTAGTATCATAGCAATGACTTTTTCTTCAAAGTTCTTACCATTTTGGGGGATTGTCGTCTGGTCGGTGGCTTTTATCACCTGATCATCCCCTATAGCGGCTGCCACCATTTTTGACAGTCGGGCTTTCTCTATCCCTTTGTTGATTTGTCTTTTGTTTGGATTTCTTCTGTAATCCACACTACTTTATGGAGCCTCCTTACACAGCGTGTGTCATTGGCACCAAGTATTTCCACACTTAGTATCCTGTGTGTTGTTGTTATTCGTGGTGTTTGCTGCCGTTTTTAATGGTTAGCTCCGTTTGCTGCACCCGCTGATCGATCTACGTCCACTCCCTCTCTTTTGTTTGGATTTCCTCCTTATTATCCTAGTGATGCGCGAGAAGGAAGAAAACAAGGCGGGGGTGGAAGAAAGGCGCGTTTATTACACGCCTCAGCGGAACATGTTAGGTACATATAAGCAATAAAATATGCACAGTGGTAATGTACAGGTACATAGAAGATAAAGGGAAATGCACAGTGGTAATAAGGAAGTCTGGTTCAGTTAATTGTCAGCGGCGTGAGGGGGTGCCGAGGAGCCCTCCACCCTCGGGAGTGAGTAGGTTAAGTGAGTGTAGGGTGGTTGGGCGGAGGAAAAGTGAAGGATAGCGGAAGACGGCAGGAAGGTGAGTGCCTGAGGAGAGCCGGCGGGCGGCCTTATAAGGGAGGAAGGAGGGGGGAGGGGGGTGAGGTGCGAATGCTGATGGCCCGGGGGAGGGTGAGATGTGGTGAGCAGCGGGCGTCGGGCGAGGCGTGAGCGCCAGAACAAAGAAGGTGGCCTGAAAGAGGGGGGGGCGAGCCGGGGCTCGCCCGAGGTGAGTAGGCAGCGCCACAGCGGCGGGGGAGGGTCTCCTCCTTCCCTCGCATCAAACGTAATGCTTCGCATTACGACCGATGCGCGAGAAGGAAGAAAACAAGGCGGGGGTGGAAGAAAGGCGCGTTTATTACACGCCTCAGCGGAACATGTTAGGTACATATAAGCAATAAAATAAGCACAGTGGTAATGTACAGGTACATAGAAGATAAAGGGAAATGCACAGTGGTAATAAGGAAGTCCGGTTCAGTTAATTGTCAGCGGCGTGAGGGGGTGCCGAGGAGCCCTCCACCAAAACGGCGGAGAGGGCTCGAGGGGCGCCCGAGGGCGCGAGGCGGGGCACGTATGCGTGCACGGCCGCGGAGGTCCAGGTGCCCTGTTCCATGATGTCACTGATGGGGACCCCGGCGTGCTGGCAGGCCTGGGCGGCGCCTCGGCGGAGGCTATGCAGGGTGAACGCCTCGGGCGCCGGCACCCCCTGGGCGGAGAGGGCCCCGGCACCCCCTGGGCGGAGAGGGCCCCCCGGAGCAAGGCGGTGAGGGAGCGCGGGTCGAGGGGCCGGCCCGAGGGCATGATGAAGGCCGGGGCGTCCGGCGCGGCGGGGCAGAGGGCGACGGCTCCGAACCAGGCCGCCACGGGGCAGAGGGCGGAGCCCGGGATGGCCGGGATGAAAAGGGCGACCGCGCCCGAGGGGCTGGAGATGGTTTTGGAGCTGCGGATCCTGAGGCGCAGCCCGCCGGGCGCGGAGCGGACGTCGTCCCGGGTGAGGGTGTGGGGGCCGCCCCACCCCTCGGGGCTCGGGGCCAGCAGGTTGGACTGCCGTAGCATCCCGAAGTACCCGAGGAGGAGTGCGGCCCGAGGAACGAGGGAGGCGCAGCCCGCTCGGGAGAGGTGGGTGATGATGAGGGCGAGATGCCGCGGCGTCAGCGGCGGCGCCTGCCGGGGGACGTGGGCGGAGGATCGTTCCCCGCCTCGGCAGACGTCCCTGGGGAGGCGGGCGTCGAAGCCCGAGGTGATGCCCCCGGCGCCCTCGACCCAGGAGCGGGCCCCCGAGACGGCGTTCTTGATGGAGGCAGGCGAGAGCACGCGGAGGTAGAGTGCGGCGGTGAAGGCGGCCACCTCGAAGGGCGAGGGCGCGAGGGGATCCACGCCTCGGGCCACGGCGTAGGTGATGTACTCCTCGGCCTGGCGACGGCGGTTCTTCCAGGTCGCCGGGGCGAGGGAGGCCGCGCGGAACCGGGCGACGGCAGCTACTTCCTCCTCGGGGAAACCTAGAGGCCGGGGAAGAAAGGGAAGGCGTCATGGGTAATGTTGGCAGGAAGGAGGCCGAGGCGGGCCACCTCGGCGCGGGCCGTAGCGTCCCAGGGTCCCGGGAGATGGGCGCGGCTGAGGGCGTCCGCGAGGAGGAGGTCCGCCCCGGGTTTATGGACGATGTGTAGGTGGAAGGAGCCCGTGGCCGCCATCAGCCAGAGCTCCCGGGCGCATGTCCCGAGGGTAGCGTCTCGGGCGCGTCCCGACTCGAGCGCGAGGGCGGAGGCCATGTTATCGGTGTTGACCGTCACCGTCGCCCCCGCGATGTCGTCCGGGAGGAGGGTGCGGAGGGCGACGACGAGGTTGACCGCCTCGAGCTCGTGGATCGTCGGGAACCGCGCCCGGAACGCCTCGGAGTACCCTCGGGCATAATAGTGGGTGGGAGAGAAGGCCCCGCCCCCGGTGAGGCAGGAGTCGCACTCTATCACCCAGCGACGGCCCTCGGGAGCCCGGAGGAGGTGGAGGCCGTTGGAGATGCGGCCGTAGGCGGCAAACCACCTCAGGTCCCGGAGAGCGTCGTCGGAGAGGGTGAGGGTGGAAGCCCCGGAGCAGCCGCGGAGCGCCCCAAGTAGCCGGGCCATGAACTTGCGGCCGGGGAGCACACAGCTGCTCACGTGATTGAGGCGGCCGAGGAGGCTCTGCAATTCCTGCTTCCCGAGGGTGGGGCGGGCGACGCGGGCGTCGCAGTCGTCGACGAGGGCCTGGATCTTCTCGGGGGCCACCCGGATAGTCATGGCCTCGCTGTCGAGGGCGAACCCTAGCCAGATGAGGCGGACAGCGGGGGGGTGACATTTTCCGGGTGCTACGTCGAGGCCGAGGGCTGTGGTGAGGGCGAGGAAGGCGTCGAAGGCCTTGCAGGCCTTTAGGTAGGAGCCCTCACAGCCGATGAAGTCGTCGACGTAGACGAGGGTATGGAACCCCTCGCGCCGGAGGATCCAGGCCACCGCCGAGGTGATGCGGACGCAGGCCGCGCCCGAGGAGCGGCAGCCGAAGGGGAGGGCGAGGTCAATATAGGTGCCCCCGTTGAGGCATATCCCGAAGAGAGGGCAGGAGAGGGGGTCGGCGCGAAGCTGACGGTAGGCCCGGGATATGTCCGCCGACCAGACGTAGGCCCCGGTGCCCTCGGAGACTAGGCGGCGGCCGACGTCGGCGACGGAGGGGAGGGTGTAGGCGTGGGGTTCCCCGAGGTACTCGCGCCGGGGGATGCCCGAGTTTACGCTGGCACCTCGGGGATAGGACAGGTCGACGATGACCCGCCTCTTGCTGGAGTCGGACTTGGGGCGGGTCATCATCGGGGAGACCTGGGTCCAAGGGGAGAAAGGGGGGACGTGGAAAGGGCCGATGAGGGCGCCGAGGGCGAGCTCGGTTTCGACAAAGGCCTGGATGTGAGGGAGGAAGTCGGGGGGCTCACGGTGGTTGGAGAATGAGGGCCGAGGGAGGGTCGGAGCGGAATAATTGGCGGGAAAGCCAAACTCGAGGAGGTCGAGGACGGCCTTGTCAGGGTAGTCCTGGAGGCGGGAGCGCCATGCGGGGATGTTGAGGCCTGAGGGGAGGGGGATGCGGGCGGGGGGGGGGTCCCCAAAAAAATTTGGGGAGGCCGCTTCCCCGGAGTGGCGGTTGTAGGTGCTGAGGAAGGTTTAGGGTAGCCGGTCCCGGCGAGAGCGCGGAGGGGTGGGGCAAGGAGGAGGCGAGGCTGGTGGGGGCGGTAGTGGTGCGCCCGGATCGGTGGGGCCTCAGAGGAAGTGGGGCGGGCGGGGAGGCGGGGGTGGCCTGGAGATCGGGGTCGATGACATCGACGGTGGGCTCGTCAAGGGAAGGGCGGGGGGGGGAGGGTGTTTGAGAGGGCGGGGTTCGGGGGAGGAGGTGCGGCGGGGGTGGGCGAGGGGGGCAGAGAAATCGCGGGCGGTAAGGGGGGGGTCGGGGGGCGGGTCGGGGGGCGGGTCGGGGGTCGGGTCAGGGGGGTCAGGGGGGTCGGGGGGGCAGAGGAAGGCGGTGTCGCCAGGGTCGAGGTGGACGTCTGGGTCGAGGATGGTGGGCGGCTGGCGCCGGGCGGCGGTAGGGGCCTTGATGAGGGGGCACTGGGGCCGGGTGGCGGTGGTAGCCTTGCCGAGGGGGCGCTGGGGCCCGAGGCGGGAGTGGTTGCCGGAGGGTACGGCGGCGCCGGGGCGGCGGGCAGGCCGCGCCTCGGGCGGGTGGGTGGTGGTGTCCGGAGGGCTGGTGGCAGTGTGGTGGGCGGCTTTTGTGGGGTGGGTGGGCCAGTCTGGGGCCTCCGTGCCGGGCTGGAGGTGCCGGCTCCCTAAAAATCCGGCGAGGCGGGAGCCGCTGCCCGGGCGCGCTTTGCTAAACAGGCGTCCTCGCTGTGCCTAGTGAGTACCTTCCGCACATTGGCGCAGTATGCGCATGCGTGGAGCACTTTGGAGGCCCCCTGGCCGTGGACCTCCCCCGGGCCTGCGTGGGTGCAGGAGTTGGGGTCCCGGTTCCATGGGTAGCAGAGTGGGCCGTGGGTCTCCCTACTGTAGGCCACGCGTGTGTCGGTGTGGGCTCGGGACTGAGGGCGGGGCTTTGCAGGGTCGGCGGAGCGATGTTGGGTGGAGGTGGAGTGGGGGGGCATGGCGAGGGACTCCAGTCGCAGGAGGTTTATTGCTACTGGGTCGTGCCAACCGTGGGGGAGGGTACCGTCCGCGATCGCGGTGAAGACCGCCTCAGAGTAGTGGCGGACGGTCGTCCAGGGATACACAAGGTTATCGCGACATATAGAAAGAATGTGGTGGTGGAGTCCCTGGGCGGAGTGGGCGGGGAAGTCCGGGTGGTCGATGAGGGTGAGGAGGGCGAGGGCATATTCGTCCTTGGACGCCTCCCCCCCTCTTCACCGGCTTCTTCTCGGGACCTCGCCTCACCAGATCGGAGGGGAAAATGTAATTTGAAGGGATACCTTGGCGTCTGGTTGAGTGCCGCGCCTCGGCGGATGCCAGGATTTCCCTGACGGCGTCGGCCGTGGAGGCGGGGTTGTGGCGGGTCTCCTCCTCCTGGTAGGCCAGCGACGCGACGGGCTGCACTTGGGGAAGGAGGTGGCGGTACCTCCCGTACTCCGGGTGTGTCGCTCCGGGGAGGGCCGCCTGCGGCGGCGGCGGGGGTCGGGCCGCGGAGGTGGCAGGCGCCCGAGGCGTTGATGCGGCCGGCGGGGGCGCCTCTGGCGCGGGCCGGGTTCCGTTGGCGCTGAGGTGGTCGATCCGGGCGTGGAGGTCGGCAGTGGCCTGCCGGTGCTCGGCGTTGGCCTGGCGGTGCTCCTCGTTGGCCTGCCGGTGCTCTAGCTGCATCCGCTGGATAGCCTCCAGCACTGAAGAGGTCTCGGCGCCCGAGGAACGGTCCGAGGGTGCCGGGGGGGAGACCGAGACCGAGGCGGGCGACTCGTCCCTCCCGGGCGGCGCAGCTGGCCCCGGGGTCCGAGGGGCGGCCCGGGACCCCTTCCGTCCTCGTCCTTTTCCTTGTGGCATGTTTGTAGTAGATGCTGGTGTGGGACAGCGGTCCGAGGCGTAGGCCAAACAAGAAAAGTGAAGGATAGCGGAAGACGGCAGGAAGGTGAGTGCCTGAGGAGAGCCGGCGGGCGGCCTTATAAGGGAGGAAGGAGGGGGGAAGGGGGGGAGGTGCGAATGCTGACGGCCCGGGGGAGGGTGAGATGTGGCGAGCAGCGGGCGTCGGGCGAGGCGTGAGCGCCAGAACAAAGAAGGTGGCGTGGAAGAGGGGGGGGGGCGAGCCGGGGCTCGCCCGAGGTGAGTAGGCAGCGCCACAGCGGCGGGGGAGGGTCTCCTCCTTCCCTCGCATCAAACGTAATGCTTCGCATTACGACCAATGCATCATTTGCATCATTTTATTGTCAGTGTTAGTCCTCTATTCGTCACATATAGCGGCTGCCGTCATTTTTTAACGGTCGGGCGAACCTGCTGTATTTTCGCATGCCGGTGTGCTGGTGAGTGATAATAGAGGATTCTATCAGTTCACTCAACTCAACAGCGGTTTTAGAGTGATTTGCACATTAGAAATCACACACACACACATACACACACATCAACAGCAAAAGCAAAGTATATGAGTGCTAATATGCCATAAATGAGTGATACTTAACCTGTGCCCAGATAGCGCACAGCCGTCGGGCCAATGTCGGCCCGACGGCGGCCGCGCCGTCGGCCCAATGGTGGAAACCGCCGTCGGCCCGACACAATATATTTATTCAAAATTAATAGAAAACCTTATAAATTTAATATAATCTTTTTGGTAAACATGTGTACCAAGCGATTTATCATTTGGTGTGGTTTTAGAGATATTTCACTTTTTCTGTATGGATTATGGTTAGGGTTAGGTTTAGGGTTTAGGGTTAGGGTTAGGTTTAGGGTAGGGTTAGGGTTTAACTCAATTAAATACAGAAAAAGTCAAATATCTCTAAAACCACACCACCTATTAACAAATCGCTTGGTACACATATAGAAAACATCTTTACCAAAAAGATTATATTAAATTTATAAGGTTAGGGTTCTTGGTTTCTATTAATTTTGAATAAAACTAATGTTTTCGGAAAAAACCAAGATGGCGGTGCTTCATCAACATTCCGTACCGGATAATACGATTCAAATCATATTAACACGAATAATTCCATTAATACGTCGTAATAAATTACAAAACTTTTACAAAATAATCTAAACATATTACTAAACAAACCCGTTAAATAATTCCTTAAAATTCCTGCGATTTCTGGAGTTATTTGTAGAAAAAGAACACTGCTCAACGATCACACATCCTCCGCTGGCGACTCGAACCGTCAACATTCCATACCGGATAATACAATTCAAATCGTATTAACACGAATAATTCCATTAATACGTTGTAATAAATAACAAAACTTTTACAAAATAATCTAAATATATTAATAAAAAACCTGTTAAATAATTTCTTAGAATTCCTGCGATTTCTGGAGTTATTTGTAGAAAAAGAACGCTGCTCAACGATCGCACGTGCTCCGCTGGTGACTCGAACTGGACACCAAATTTAAAGAACTGCGCATGCGCGGATCACCACCGTCGGCCCGACATTGGCTTGACGGTGGCCCAAATGTGCAAAATGATTGAAACCAAGCGGCGGGCTACCACCGTCGGCCTGACGGTGGCAAATATGTGGCGACGGTGCGACCAATAGCCAACTTCGGCCCGACAGCTGTGTGCTATCTGGGTGAGAGCTGATACAAAGTGTAGCATCGCACACGTGCGTATCCACAGTCGATCCAGGCGTCCGCTCGGCACGTTGTCTTTTGTTCGGATTTCCTCCTTATTATCCTAGTAATGCATCATTTGCATCATTTCTGTTGGTCTTATTGCTTAGGGCTATGCCTTTGTGCACTTTCCAGGTAATTAGCACTGTGTTTTCATTAGTAATCCACACTATTTCTACGGAGCCTCCTACACTGCGTGTGTCATCGGCGCCATGTGTGCGTGGGGTTTGGGTGCAGGTGTCAACCTTGGGTGTGGTGGTGCTGACCCGGCTGGGGGTTTGTGTGGCGATGGATCGTGTGTGTGGGCGGTGTGTGGTGGTGGGTTTGCTGGGGTGCAGTGGTTGTTGGTGGAGGGAGAGGAGGGGTGGGATGTGTGGGTGTGGGGTTGGGTTTTGGGCGCGGGTTGGCTGGAGTGGGGGGAAGATGTGGGTTGGGAGGTTGTTGGGTGTGTGGTAGGGGGAGGTAGGGGGTGGGGTTGGGTTGGCCGGTTTGGGGTTTCTTTTTTTGGGCGGTGGTTGAGCCTGCTCCAGAGCCTGTGCTTCTTTGGGCAGCAGGTGTCTCGGGAGTTGTGCTTGGCGGAAGTGCTGAGGGGGGAGGCGGTATGGATATTTACGCAATGCGTAGTTTTGCCGCCTTATGGGGTGATGTGGGAGGCATGGATGATCCGGTGTTGTCCAACTAGGTCGGAGGGGTCGGCTAGGGGGTGGAGTCCGGTTACCATGTAGTGGTGGGTCTTCCCCGAGCCTCTGATCTCAGCGAATTTGGGAGCTGCGCGGAGTCTCTCAAGAGATTCCGGCATCCGGACCCCAATGACCATGTGGTCAGGGTATTTATCCAGGGACAGGGTGTCAGTGCCAGCGGTCCTGTCCACCTGGAAAAGGGCATTCAGGGTCTCCTTGGCCTCCCCACTGTATAGAAAAAGTGCAAGGAAACGCTTTGGGGCGCCATGCATCAGGGTGGAACTCTTTGGGGGAGTTCTTTTTGGAGGGGGGGGGCAGCTTTTGGTGTTGTGGTGTGTGTGTGGGGGGGTGATGGAGGAGACCCTACATCAATGTCAGACTCATCATCTGAACTGGATGATGAGTCACTGTCTACTGCAAGGCTGGTTAGGGGGAGGGCCCTTGGTGTAGGTGTGGTCAGCACCTGATTGGGGGCCCTGAGGAGGGTTGTTTGGGGGTTCCGCAGGGTGGGGGGACCGTCCTGTGAGCGAATAATATCGACCCTGTGGCGGGGGTTGTGGGGGGGGGGGGGATGGGGTAGTGCATGGGATGTGGTGGGATCAATCAGCAGAGAAGAATAATAATAGAAATAAGAATGGATATAAGGAGGGACAAAGAAAGGTATCACTGGTAGGTAATGGGGTAGGGATCAGTGAATCATCCTGGAATCCGAGGGGTGGGTGGGAGGGTTGGGGGGAAAGCAATCAGAACCCACAATTACCATTTTCTAACATCATTAATACGTCTAAGTCATAACCTTAACATATATCCATACAATAAGACGCATGCAATGTATTTTAGTACATTTACAATCATGAATTGACAGTATTCTTCAGATATTAAGTATTCCTACAGACATTTCCTATTTCAGATAATGCATTCCTAAATAACCCTCCTACTACCAGACCTTCCCACTAAGACCACCTTTAGGGCCTGGACCACTCTAGGTAAAACTAACCACCACCACCTGGCTTTACTGAATGCACAGGTCCTCTCTGATGTATATATATAGAACAGTGTCACAGCTTTATTTCCCTTCAAGTTAACTTCACAGAGAGTTAAAATAAAAGAATTGAATTGAATTGAATTACCCCCCTCAGCCTGTGGCCAAATAACACCCAGCATTCCCTTCTAGCTTGACTGCTGGGTGCTCCCTTCATATAACTGGTGTATGTCCACCATTAGTTCTGATTAATATTAGAATTTGCATATTGCTGCTCATAGTTACTGAAATTGCTAACTACTATTTTACAAACGTCCCTGACTTTTATTCTTTCACATTTGAATATATCTACTCCATTTGGGAAAGTAATCAAAGTCCTCAAAATATTTACTTCCTACCAGATTTTGCTCAGATTCCTCACTCTAGTGCCCATTCTTACTCTAAGCCTTTTTTGGGGGGGTAAATATTTGTATTCATCTGAATACATATTTTGTCAGCGCCGGGGCACTGGTCTTCCAGCTGTTGGAATGATCGCATTTGATTTGTACATAGTGGAAGTGGAATGTGTTGCATTGTGTGCAGCACAACCCATTCTGAACATAAAAAGGAAGTGGAGGAGCAGCCTATGCTGCATAGTGTACAGCATAGGTACTCAACATAGTGCAAGGTACATCCATCAAGATAGAGTGTGCAGTAATGTACACTAGTGGTTAAATCATATGCTGTGTTTGTATATCAGCTGGATTTGGTTTTAATCACGGTTAGTCTTTTAATAGTGCCATGTTTTGCATGTATAGTGGTTTATATTGTGTGCATTGCTGGTTAAAGATATAGTTATTAAGTGGTGGTAGTGGGTCTAATATTTTCCAACACCTGTGGGGCTAAGAAATGTGATCAGATCCGTCATGTAAGCTTTCAGGTCCTCTGTCTCGTCTTCTTCCTTCCCGTCCAGTCTAATGTTGCATATCTTTGCATTATTCTCCAACTCATTCACCCGCTCGGACAATAGTTTGTTAGACTGCTGTGTTAATTTAAGATTATTTTGATGATGTGGAGAGGCCCGGCGGGGGCTGCCACCGTAGGCCCGACCCAATATATTTATTCAAAATGAATAGAAAACCTTATAAATTTAATATAATCTTTTTGGTAAAGATGTTTTCTATATGTGTACCAAGTGATTTGTTTCTAAGTGGTGTGGTTTTAGAGATATTTCACTTTTTCTGTATGGGTTAGGGTTAGGGTTAGTGAAAAGTGAAATATCTCTAAAACCACATAACCTATTAACAAATCGCTTGGTACACATAGAAAACATCTTTACCAAAAAGATTATATTAAATTTATAAGGTTTTCTATTAATTTTGAATAAATATATTGTCTCGGGCCTACGGCGTTTGCCGGAAAAAACCAAGATGGCGGTGCTTCGACAACATTCCATACCGAATAATTTAAATCGTATTAACACAAATAATTCCATTAATACGTCGTAATAAATTACAATACTTTTACAAAATAATCTACACAAACCTGTTAAATAATTCCTTAAAATTCCTGCGATTTCTGGAGTTATTTGTAGAAAAAGAACGCTGCTCAACGATTGCAGGTCCTCCACTGGCGACTCAAAGTCAACCAACCGTACCGGATAATTCAAATCGTATTAAAACTAATAATTCCATTAATACGTCGTAATAAATGACAAAACTTTTACAAAATAATCTAAACATATTAATAAACAACCTGTTAAATAATTCCTTAAAATTCCTGCGATTTCTGGAGTTATTTGTAGAAAAAGAACGCTGCTCAACGATCGCACGTGCTCTGCTGGCGACTCAAACCGGACACCAAATTTAAACAACTGCGCATGCGCGGACCATCACCGTCAGCCCGACGTTGGCTCGACGGTGGCCCAAATGTGCAAAATGAGTGAAAACCAGCAGCGGGCTACCACCGTCGGCCCGACGGTGGCAAATATGTGGCGATGGTGCGACCAATAGCCAACGTCGGCCTGACGGCTGTGTGCTATCTGGTTAGCGTCTTTAATTCCCAAACAATAACAATTTGGAATGGCGGTTCTGAGCCTCACACCTGTAGCTGTTTGGGGAATGCCCGGGTCTTGCCCGAATACCTTGCTCATTCACTTAAGCATTGCAGTGTCTTTTCAGGGGGGCGTCTGGCATGGTTGAGTCTATAACTCGGCATTTATGTGGATCGTCTCACCCATGTATCTGTTTAGGGACTGCACGGGTCCAGTCGGGCCAACTTTAGCAGTTGTTCCTATGCCACCAGCTTAGTCTTTTTTCTGGTCGCTTTCGCCACCAACGCCTCCCGATCTTGCTCGACTGTCTCTGTCATCTCCCTGGTGCCTGCAGCACCTCCATTGTGCCATAATGTGCCTTGCCCACGTCCCTACCGCCTTCATAATCTATCTTTAGCCCAAAACCCATTTCTCCCTATATTTTACCGCTTAGTGGCCTCCAGCGAACAATTTCGTCTTTCACCTCCCCGAAATTAAATCGCGCTCTTAGAGATGACGCAACTGTTTTGCGAGTTGTACAGTTGTCTCTACCTGTCATTGATTTTTGCATTTTTGGATTATATTTAGTTCAAATCTGGATTATATATATGACCGTTCCTGGTTAGAGTACCATTATCATTACCACCAGATAACAAGTTCTGGCTTAACTATGCTAAATTGGAATATACAGTACGGCATCTCTAGACTGAGAATACCTTGGCGGAGATACTTCAGTATTTTGGTCAACTTGAAGATTTTATGATTGTATACAGTACAACAATTAGAATACTACTCTAGTACACTACTTACACTTTACACATTACTTACACAATTTTTACATAATTTCCTCTGTACATCACTATGCTCTTGTCTGTAGCTGCATTCGCCCCCTTAAAACTTATGAACTCCTAGCATATCTGAATAAGATTTAACGACACTTTCTGCTCTTGATATTGGGTTCCTAGCAATAGTTTAAATGACAGTGTGGAACATAATAATATTAATACAACTACACCTCTATAACTATATACACAAGTAATTATAAGAACATATTCATATGACAATTGAAGGGACCAAGTAATGGTGATATTCACTGTTATATACTACAGGGGTACAACCTTTTTGATAAAATAATAACAGTGATACTAATAGTCTGAACCACCATACCTATATCACGACAACTCTAATGTGCCCCCATAGGCCCTCAGCACGAACACCTCGTACTACTTACTTATGAGTATAACACTTTGGACATGTCCAGTGCCAAACCCCCGTTTAGAAGCACATTCATTTCTGGTCATCATGATGTATACACACCCATATACATATATATATATATTTTACCTCGGTATACAGCCTCAGGCTAGCCTCAGGCTAGGGAGAAGGAAGCACGTGAGGTACCAGCAATTAGCATATACAACTCATGACTGGATTACGTGTCGTTGGGTTGCTCCGGGAAATTTAGTCTACATACAAGCTAATACGCAGTAAGTATCATAAAAACTGTGGTTAGCTTAATCAGGATGCATTAGAGCATCATTATGGAAAGTTTAGACTTTCTTTGGTCCATTTTTGGACGAGTTATTTGGTTATAAAACCAAGGATAGAATTCCTTAGGATTGAAACCGATCATAGCGGTTATGTCAACACCCGGGTCACCGTGTGACTATGGGTAGAGATGTGGGTTTCGCCCTATCTCATGTGGAAATTCTCTCGTACTCTATTAGAGAGTAATGTTGGAGATGCTCCTGGGTTTCTTTTATAGACTCCCCTAGACAAAACTTTTTCAGGCGTTTCTCCGAGTTTCGTAGCATTTTCTCCAACTTGTTGACGTAGTAGTCACAGGTGGGAGAAGTGTGCGGAACAGAGGGATGGGCGGGCCGATACACTGGTCCCGACCCTGCGTAAGGTTTGGGCTTGACCCACAACCCACGCACAAATTTAGCTTATTACGCCTGTGTTATAACGGTATAAACACGTTCTCTAACACCAATAGATGTCCAAATGAGTTTGAAACAACCATATTGTGACATATATATATATCGGGACTGACCAAAAATCTTTGTTTCAGCTCCCGATGGCCACGAAGTGGAGTAAGCGCGGTGCAGCAGCAGCCGAGGGGCGTGTTCCGAGTGGAGGGGACGAGGAGTACGACTCCTCACCCGTGTTGTCGGCAGGGCCTTCGACACAGCCCGGGGCACATATTCTCTCCGAGGAGGACATAGTGCCTGACGGCTCCGCGGCTCAAAATTGGGAGACGCGGTTTGCGGCGATGGAGAGTCATATAATGGCTCTCAAACCACCGGTGTCTCGTAAACGGCGAATGCCGAGTGTTCAAGAGGAGTCTTCTTTGGAGGATTTCTCAGAGACAGACTCAGAGATGGAGCTTAGGGCTCCTCCTCCTTCTCCTAAACGGCTGCTGCTGCACCGCGTTTCTTCTGGTGATGATTTCACCAAGGAAAGGGGGAGGACGGGACTTCGCAAAAAGCGCAAGACCAAGTCCAAGAAGAAGAAGAAGAAGAAGAGGAAAGATTCTTCTTCTTCCGACTCGTCCACGGATTCCACTTCCACGGAATCGGACTCAGACACGCGATATGAAGGTGTCTATGCTGCCATTGGGGGCAAAGTGGCTAAGAAAGTGGAGAAGCCAAGGGTTAGCCGTGTGAAAACCACTACGCTTATGCGTGAGAACATTAATGGCCATTTCCGCACGTTTAAACCGGCGGAGATTATTTCTAAGTTATCAGATGAGTTAACAGGCATTAAAGGTGTTCCCAACTCCATCATTAAAGAGATGGATCGAGATGTCAATATGACAGAGGACCGTAAGAGATTTGAGGGTGTGTTGCACACAGTGCATAAGGCGGTGCTTGGTACGCTAACAGCTATTGCTCCTGAAGCAAACAGAATGCAACGAGAAAATAAGTTCTCGTCTTTGGCTAAGACGATGGACAAAGGCATTGCATTGTTGGCGGCGGCAGGTAATTACCTGTCGTATCAAAGATATGAAAATGTCTTCAAGTCGGTTTGCACTGATGCTGGCAAAGAAGTGGCTCGCTCAAAGAAGGTTACCGATAATGATGGGAAAGAGTTTTACGCTCTTTCTTGCTCCAGAGCCGATTAAAGGGAAACCTTTAGATAACACGAAAATGTTTGGCGGTCAACTACAATACCTCTATAAAGAGGTAGAAACTGCAGCCAAGAGTGGCAAAAACATGGATGGTAAGAAGAAACAGGAAACTCCTCGTTTCAAAAGGTCACGAGGGGATTTTCGTCCACGGCGGTTCACCAGGGGAACCAGACCGGGCTCAAACTTCGGTCAAGCTTTTCGGGGCCGGGGCGCTCGCTCAGGCTGGACCGACAACACCGCACGGCCACTGGGCCGAGGTGTCAACTCGCCGAGACCCTTCCCCAGGGGCGGGTCCAAGTAGAGGTTGAAACACAAACGTTACAAGTCCTTCCAGCCTCTAAAACCACACAAACTGTAAGCAACTTTGTGGCTGGTAATATTAATAATCATATTTCTGAGTGGCACAAAATTACTAGTGACCAAGAAATTTTACAAATAGTTAGGGGTGTTCACATTCCCTTCACACAAATTCCGGTACAAGGCAGGATACCTTTTCCTTATAACATTGAACCGGTTGAACGAGAGGCACTAACTAAACAGGTACAAAAATTCTTTGAGAAAGGAATTATACAAAAAGTGACATACTGTTCAGGAGAGTTTATTTCAAACATCTTCTCGAGACCAAAGCCTAATGGCGAGGTTCGAATGATCCTGGATTTAACAATCCTTAATAAAATGGTTGAATATCGACATTTTAAAATGTTCTCGCTAGATACGGCACGAGATCTGATTACGCCAGATGCGTGGATGGCTAGTGTTGATTTACAAGATGCATATTATACGCTTCCCATAAGGGAAAAAGACCGGAAATTTCTTCGGTTTCTTTGGGATAACCAACTCTATGAGTTTACCTGCATGCCGAATGGTTTAGCTTGTGCCCCTCGTTTATTCACTAAACTGCTTAAACCTGTTTTCTCAGTAATGGCGCGGAAGGGTCATATAATGTTTCCATACATAGATGATTCCTTTATTATAGCATCAACACAAATTGATTGTGTGAATGCAGTTTTGGATTTATGTGCATTACTTACTAAATTGGGGTTTCATGTACATCCACAAAAGTCAGTGTTTAAACCAACAAAACAACTCAAATGTTTAGGGTTTATTCTGGATACACAGTCTCTTACAGTGTCGATAACAGAACAAAAACTAATTAAGTTTATGAATACAGCGACCCAGCTTATTAAGTTACCAAAACCTAAAATTAGACAGGTCGCAGTCCTTATTGGGATAATGATATCGTATGCACCCGCTATTCTATACGGGAAGGCCCATATTAAATCTCTAGAAATAGATAAAAATTTAGCGTTAACACGAACTAAAGGGAATTTTGAGCGAAAGATGTTTATTTCGCAAGAAGGGCTACAGGATATTGCATGGTGGATGCAACACATAGCAAGTTCACCAAATCCAATCCGCATGGCGGAACCTAATACGGTAATTACTACTGATGCTTCGTTAGAAGGTTGGGGAGCTCATCGAGATGGGGTCACAACAGGAGGTAGATGGCTTGATGATGAAAAATCAGACCATATTAATGCACTAGAATTGCGTGCTATTTATCTGGGCTTATGTAGTTTAGTAAAGATACATAAATCACAAGTTAGAATACTAACTGATAATACTACTGCCATGGCATATATTCGTAACATGGGTGGAACCAAATCAAAGCCTTGCAATCAGTTGTCTAAACTGATTTGGAACTGGGCACAGGCTCAACAAGTCTGGCTGACTGTAGCGCATATTCCAGGGTCACAAAATACACTTGCAGACCATAAAAGTAGAAATTTCCATGACCATTTAGAATGGTCTCTCTCTACACCTTTGTTTAACTTCATTTGTGAAAAATGGGGTACACCTAAAGTTGACTTGTTTGCATCACGAAATAATAACAAATTACCTTGTTATGTTTCTTGGCATCCTGAACCGGAGGCTTGGAAAGTAGATGCATTTGCTATTATCTGGGAAAATAATTATTTTTATATTTTCCCACCGTTTAGCATTATCAGCCGAGTTGTCAGGAAAATCGGTTTGGAAAGGACACATGCTATACTGGTGGTGCCCGATTGGGACACGCAACCTTGGCTGCCAGCAGTTTCACAACTGGCAAAAGAACATATACGATTCCCAAGAAAACTCGGGAATCTGACACACCACGGACCGCTAGTGGTTCACGGCGACGTGTCAACGACGCCCCTATTGGCATTCCTTTTCTAAGGAAACAGCTGCAGCAATTTGGATTGGACAAAATTACTGAGAATAGGATAGTATCTGATGCCTGGAGGCCAGGAACTGTCAAAATGTACACATCCTATTTAAAGAAATGGGGTGTACATTGTTTGTTAATGAAAGTTAAGCCAACAAATCCAACAATTTCACAAGTAGCTCGTTTTCTTCGTTCTCTAGAGGATGAAGGACTATCCTTTGGGTCGATCAATGCGGCAAGATGTGCGTTATCAATCATATTACCGAGAATTGATGGCGAAACAGTTGGAAAACATTATGTTCTTTGTTATCTACTTCGTTCAATTTATCAAAGGAATCCTCCAAAACCAAAGTATAGTCGGTTTTGGGATGTGTCTATAGTATTTAAGTTGTTTCAGGCTTGGCCTCACAACTCGTGGTTAGATATAAAACAATTAGGTTTTAAGGTCGCGGTCCTGTTATTATTAGTAACCGGACACAGAGGACAGACGATTGTTGCTTTATCCTTAACTGGATTAGAAATAGACAAGAAACAAGCTACGTTTGATTTAGCACAATTGCTCAAATCGAACACGTTAGGTGACCCTTTATCTACGGTTCACTTAGACTGCTTTCCGAATGATCGGAAATTATGTGTTGTGTCAGCCATACGGGCTTATATATCTAAGACAAAGGATTTACGTGCATCACAACAACTATTAGTGAGCTTTATAAAGCCACATAAGGCAATTTCACGAGACACCCTTGCCAGATGGACAATTACGGTGTTGAAATTGGCTGGAGTGGATACGAGCAAATACTCATCCCACTCAACTAGAGGTGCCATGGTCTCCAAGGCACGGTTGCTAGGTATTTCTGTCAAAAGAATACTAGCGCATGCAGGCTGGAAGACGGCTAAGTCGTTTGCAAAACATTACAACAAGCGACTAGAAAAGCCTACCGGCATTGCAAAGCGCCTGCTCGCCAACTAACAAGAATAGGTGAGAACAAAAACGTTGAATATTATATAAGAATGGATGATATTAAGGATAAAAATGAATTATGTAAAGGTCTCCCTAGCCTGAGGCTATATACCGAGGTAAAATAGTATAGTTATACGAATCTTACCTGGGTATAGATGATGGATAACTGTTGTTTTCCCGAGGTAGAAGCCTCGGGTAGACGTGGGCTAGGGCCGACCACCCACACCCTACCACGTCTATCCCGTTGGTGTACCGTTACGGGAAAATCATAGTATCCATTGTATTGAAAGATCATTTTTATCCTGAATAAGTAGGTTAAAATTGCTGGTACCTCACGTGCTTCCTTCTCCCTAGCCCACGTCTACCCGAGGCTTCTACCTCGGGAAAACAGCAGTTATCCATCATCTATACCCATGTAAGATTCGTATAACTATACTATATATATATATATTCTGTCCTATCTCCTGTCGTATCGTTTCCCCTGTCAACTCCTGCTTCCAATAGCATAGGTATAGTAAGAGGTGTATTATTATTGACACATCCCTACCTTACACAGAGGACTATCTCATCCCATAGAATAATATAAATATTTATATATATCACAACATATATATCTCCTTCCGAGACGCTTTGCGTTTACCAAGGAAGAGGGAGAGTTGTGTCTTAAGTTTAAAAATTTTGTCAGGAGGGAGTCGAAGCTGAAGGCGAAGACTGTCAATTTCGATGCCCAGGAAGCGGGTACACTGTGCTGGTGCTAGCAATTTAGGATAGCTTAAATAGAAGCCAATTCTGTGCAAAATAGCGGCAATTGTTAACTGACTCGTTAGGCAATTATTAAGGGAAGAGCCAATTACAGCAAAGTCGTCTAAGTAATTATCTGCTCTATTGACACCCTCTCGCTTGGCACAACGCACAACAAAATCAGAAATACGGTTAAAAATAAAGGGACTCGAAGAGAGGCCCATGCATAAACGATTGTCAAAGAAGAGCTCGGGACCTTTACCCCCTCCGAAGTCCCAGCGTATAGCTTGGCGTGGGCGATCGGAAGGATGTATACTAACGGCCCGGTAGGCATCCTTAATGTCTATTGTAGCAATAAAATCATTGCGCTCAAGCTGGTCGACCAAATCGTCCACACCTTGGTAAGAAAAATTTGGGCGACACCATCGACATAGTTATTGACAGACCTATCTGCCGGCTTGCTACAATCAATTATCGAGCGGAGGCCCTCACCACTCGCCTTAGGAACAGCAAATATGTTATGGCTGCAGATAGGAGCGGCATCGGCCCGGGAAATGTAACCACAGCTCAGCTCTTCATGGAGTTTTTTATCAATAAAAACTTTCTCTTCATTAACTCGGGGGGTGGGGGGGGGGGGGTTTTGCTGCGGCATGATAGTTAGCGGGACAAGAAGGATTTATAATTTTGAAACCGAAAATACAGCCGTATATAATAAATTCCCAATCGTGATCTACTTCACCTCTGAGGAAGCATTCGCAAATGGCACGGCATGGTTTTAGCTGCGCCCTGTTTGGACCGATGTAGTGTATACAGGTACAGCTGGCATTGACACATGAATAAGTTACTACAAATTTAACGAGTTCACCCAAATGGTTGACTGCGTCAGAAGCGGTTACATGTAAATTACCCTCCACCATGACAATGGAGAACCAGTCACTGGCAATAACGGGGCATTGTGGCATGGCCCTTGTAGCTGATCCACGGTTTGAGACCTCTGCATGCAGATTATCAATGGTAGCGGGACAGTCTGAACAATTAAGGGCAGGAACACAAACGTCACTGGTATAGTCCAAAGTATGACTGCAGAATTCTTTGTGGCCAACAATATTATGATTGCCTTCACAAGGTGAGGATCGAACTGCTGGACGATCATTTCCAACATTAATCCTCCTGGATGGCGAATGGCATTCATCGCATTCCCTGCACACATTAGGGACATCACAAAAATAACCCGGTCACACATAGTCTGAGATTTTCGGAGCATGGAGGTCGGTCGTGGGGGCCGGAGTCGAGTAGGCAACACAATTTACCTTGACGTGAGAATCTGGCTTCACATTAGCGCAACGATCCCCCGGACACAGTACCGGGACACGTCTCGCCGACCCGCCGACAGACCTCTAATCTTTAGGGCACTTGGTCCTGATATGCGCTTTGCTGCCGCAAAGGGAGCACCAGTGTCCGTAGTTGCAGGTGCGGTCGTCCCTACTACACCCGTGGTCCTTATTAAAGGAAAAACAGGGTTTCTTCCCGTCCTTGGCATAGAGTCGCCTGGAGCGATTGGAGCTCCCACTCGATGCAGATGTGCCTCCTCCCCCCGCCCCTTGCTTCCGCATGTACTCAAATGCGTAATATTTTAGGGCAACCTCTGGGTTACCCGTGGAGAAGGCCTTGTAACCATCGAGGACAGCAAGCTTCCTAATTGCTCTGTCGTAGTTTACATGAGTCTTTTCGACGAACGTACCAGACTTCGCCTTCCCCGCAATGTATCCCAAATGCTTTAGGATGCGGAGAAGTTTCTCACCGTCCATTTCCTTCGAAGCGACCACCCAGTTAACGGTAGCCTCGATAAGTTCAAATGGGGTGAGCTTTTTAACGTCTTTCCCGTCCTCTACATGACGATGTAAAGACCATTTACTTCTCGCTTTTCTTTCGCGGCTGACCGACCGATCATCAGACGATGATGAGCTTGATCCTCGGTGACGATAGCGGCGTCTCCTTCGATCCGGCGAAGACGAGCGGCTTCTGGTGCTCCTTCCCCGGGATCGGTTGCTGCTTGTGCTGCGATGCGTCGACCGGTCCGCTGATCCATCCTTCGGCTTACGCGAACTGGGCAGCGTGGTCAGTCCCCTCACCTCCTCTTCAAGTTCATGCTCAATTTTCTCCAACTCTGCCAGGCGTTTTCGTCGTTTCAGCGCTGCGATCCGGTCCGATATTTCCCGCTCCTCGACGTCTATCGTATCCTTTTCAGGTTTTTGGGTTGCCGGCTTCTCCGTCTTGACCGACGCGGGTTGCCCACATTCATCCATCTTGTCGGTTGAGGATCGAGTGCTTGAATGTGTGGCTCGTCGTCCGGACAAGCGTGTCTGGCAGGCTTTGTTAACCGGCTCGTTGTGTGTATCACTGCAGAACGCACAGTAGGCCCGTGGCATATCAATTATCCTATATGTATGTATGAGTGCGTTAAATTATCAGGATAATGATAAGCTAGGGGAACTAGGAGACGGCCACTGTTATAAGTCTCTTTGAAGGCAGTCAAAGAATAGCATAAATGGAAACAGGCGAATAACTTGTAAGGTTTCCTTGGTAAATAATAAATAATATAATAATATAATAAAATAATATAATAATTCAATGTTCCGCCGTGTCGAAGCGGTTAATCGACACACAGGAAGTCACTCGACATATCTTATAAATAATAAAGTAGAAAAGTCGGAATAAAATAATAAATAATATAATAAATAAATTGCTATAGTAATCTAAACGATTATTATAGAATAAAATAATAAATAAGTGTCAATTGTCGATCTCCCGTATGAAATGATTCCTTAAATCGACACACACACGAGATCAGGATCTAAACAATTATTATAGAATAAAATAATAAATAAAATAATAATAAATATCAATAAATAATAATAAATATCAGAGTCGATCTCCCGTCGTGTCGAATCGATGCAGTTAATCGACACACACATAGTCACTTGACTTGTCCTTGCTTAAATAAGATCGACACTCATGTTGGCTTTCCCGCCATCCGCCATCTTGTTTGGTTTGAATCTAACCGATTATTAGAATAAAATAATAAATAGATATAAATGTTGATCTCTCGTATGAAATGATTCCTTAATCGACACACACACACGAGATCAGGAGGATAACCCAGTATCAACACGAATAATCGACTGAAAAGCATAGAAATGTATGTAAAGTCTTTTCGCTCACGATACTCGACTCAAACCGATCGTCCTCCCTTAATCGGTTCCTCCTCCTTATGCAGCAGAAAATCGACACACAGGTACAGCAGAGTGTGTCGATCGAGAAAAACAGTAGAATATATAAAATATTGTTTAGCTCACGATACTCCGCATAACGTCGTCCGTTGCCACAGGTATGCCACAGGTATGACACAGGTAACAGGTAGACTGTTTTGTTGACCGTAGGGAGGCCTATAGCGACTGGCTGAAGGGAGGCTATAGCCCAAGGCATATGTGTAAGCACCCGACGGCGGGGCAGTGAACTAAGGTAGTTCCGACCCACGCCGTGCGTATTTGCTTACATCTGTATATACGTTGTATATACGTATGTATATATCACAACAATATTCCATAGATTTATATTTTCTTACGTTTCTTCCTCAACCCTGGGGTGCTCCTAGTACTAACTAGCTCTGTTGCCTCATCCTCATATATTTGTCTAACGGCTCTGCCTCCACCCTGGTATAGTATTACTGGGTTACTCGGCCGCTCAGAGCCCCAGAGAATACCATACAACTCTTCCCCTTCATGTCACCTGTGATGCCTCCCCTAATCAACCCTTAAACAAACTCATCAACAAACTCATAAGGAAGAAAGGTAAGATAAGTCACACAAGATTAACAGTGACGAAGTTGTGCGCGAAAAGGAAGAAGGCAAGGCGGAGGTGGGAAAAAGAGGCGTTTAATGGGACGCCTCTGGCAACAGGGGGTACAGAGCAACAATGAACAGAGGAGCAGTAATGACACAAGCAAGGAGGGCTCCTGAGGAGCACATAACAAGAATAGGTATATCAGAGGCTCATAGGGAGCAATGTCAGAGGGGGAGCAAGAGCAAGGAAGGTATATCAGGGGCTCATAAGGAGCAAATGTCTGAGAGGTAAAAGAGTTCAGGTGAGGGGGGGGCCGCCGAGGAGCCCTCCACCAGCCGAGGAGGAAGGAGAAGTTAAAGAGAGTTGGGTGGGTGGGTGGAGGAAAGAAGGCAGAGCGCGGAGGAGGGCTGGAAGGCGAGTGGCTGAGGGAGGCCGGCGGGCGGCCTTATAAGGGAGGGCAGGAGGGCGGTGGCAGGTGAGGTGCGAAAGCAGCGGGCCGGGGGAGGGGGAGGAGCAGAGGGGTGAGAGGCGGACGTCGCGCGAGGTGCGAATGCTGCGCGACGACCGGGGAGGCGGGGGGGAGGGTCTCTTCCTCTCCACGCATCAAGTGCAATGCTCGCATTACGACCGATGCGCGAAAAGGAAGAAGGCAAGGCGGAGGTGGGAAAAAGAGGCGTTTAATGGGACGCCTCTGGCAACAGGGGATACAGAGCAACAATGAACAGAGGAGCAGTAATGACACAAGCAAGGAGGGCTCCTGAGGAGCACATAACAAGAATAGGTATATCAGAGGCTCATAGGGAGCAATGTCAGAGGGGGAGCACAGAGCAAGGAAGGTATATCAGGGGCTCATAAGGAGCAAATGTCTGAGAGGTAAAAGAGTTCAGGTGAGGGGGGGGGGCGCCGAGGAGCCCTCCACCAAAATAGAGGAGAGGGCTCGAGGCGCGCCCGAGGCGGGGGGCCGGAGTTGCAGGTCTGGGTGTGAAGAAGTGTCCGGGGCCTACGTGGACGGGGAGCGGGCGGCCAAAAAAGGGAGGCCCGCTCCTGGGGGCTGCGGGGAGGAGGTCCGGCGAGGGTCGAGCAGGGGGGCATCAAAGTCCTCAGGGCTGGGTGGGGTGGTGGTCGGGGTCGGGCGGGTTGACGAAGGCGGTGTCGTGCAGTCTGTCTGATGGTGACTGCGGTGAGAGTGTAGGCTTGGTGGCTGGAGATAGTTCCAGGGTGCCATGGCTGGGTGACATGGGTGACCAGGGTGACCTGGGGGCATGGGTGACCAGCATTCTGATGGTGACTGCGGCGAGAGCGTAGGCAGGGTGGCTGGAGATAGTTCCAGGGTGCCATGGCTGGGTGACATGGGTGACCAGGGTGACCTGGGGGCATGGGTGACCAGCAGTCTGATGGTGACTGCGGTGAGAGCGTAGGCAGGGTGGCTGGAGATAGTTCCAGGGTGCCATGGCTGGGTGACATGGGTGACCAGGGTGGCCGTCTGATGGTGACTGCGTGAGAGCGTAGGCAGGGTGGCTGGAGATAGTTCCAGGGTGCCATGGCTGGGTGACATGGGTGACCAGGGTGACCTGGGGGCATGGGTGACCAGCAGTCTGATGGTGACTGCGGTGAGAGCGTAGGCAGGGTGGCTGGAGATAGTTCCAGGGTGCCATGGCTGGGTGACATGGGTGACCAGGGTGACCTGGGGGCATGGGTGACCAGCAGTCTGATGGTGACTGCGGTGAGAGCGTAGGCAGGGTGGCTGGAGATAGTTCCAGGGTGCCATGGCTGGGTGACATGGGTGACCAGGGTGACCTGGGGGCATGGGTGACCAGCAGTCTGATGGTGACTGCGGTGAGAGCGTAGGCAGGGTGGCTGGAGATAGTTCCAGGGTGCCATGGCTGGGTGACGTGGGTCACCGGGGTGACCTGGGGGCATGGGTGACCATGCTGCCCTCCACGGCTGCGTCTGGGCGGCGTTTCGATCGGTGATCTCTGAGGGGTTGTCGGTAGTGGTGACGGGGTTGTCGGCATGGGTGTGGGTGAGGCGCCGGAGGTGGCCCCCCCCCGGGCGGCCGGGGGGGGGCCGGCGGATCAAAAATCCGCCGAGGCGGCCCGGGTCTGTGCTCCCGGGGGTGGTGCTTGAGGTGGCGGGGGGGGAGAAACGGTCCGAGGTCCGAGGTGACGGCCAACGGTCCGAGGTGAAGGCCAAAGTAGGAAAATCCGCCGAGGCGGCCGGGCTCGGCGAGGCGCCTCCCGGCGTGCCCGAGAAGGGGCCCGGCGTGGCCGCGGCGGTAGGCCGGGCTCCCTTCCGCGGTGCTTGAGGTGGCGGGGGAGGGTGCGCCCCCCCCGGCGACGTGTGCCCGAGGTGCTGGGATTGGCGGTGTGCTGTACGCCGTCCGCCGCCTCGGGATGGGCGGTGGCGTCCCCTCGCTTCCGGGCATGATGCTGGTGTTGGAGCGGTCCGAGGTGGAGAAACGGTCCCAGGTCCGAGGTGACGGCCAACGGTCCGAGGAGGGGCCCGGCGTGGCTGCGGCGCTGGTCCGCGCTCCCTTCCGCGGTGCTCGAGGTGGCGGGGGAGGGTGCGCCCCCCCCGGCGACGTGTGCCCGAGGTGCTGGGATGGGCGGTGTGCTGTACGCCGTCCGCTGCCTCAGGGTGGGCGGTGGCGTCCCCTCGCTTCCAGGCATGATGCTGGTGTTGGAGCGGTCCGAGGTGGAGAAACGGTCCGAGGTCCGAGGTGACGGCCAACGGTCCGAGGTGAAGGCCAAAGAAAAAGGAAAGCAGGCAGAGCGCGGAGGAGGGCTGGAAGGCGAGTGGCTGAGGGAGGCCGGCGGGCGGCCTTATAAGGGAGGGCAGGAGGGCGGTGGCAGGTGAGGTGCGAAAGCAGCGGGCCGGGGGAGGGGGAGGAGCAGAGGGGTGAGAGGCGGACGTCGCGTGAGGTGCGAATGCTGCGCGACGACCGGGGAGGCGGGGGGAGGGTCTCTTCCTCTCCACGCATCAAGCGCAATGCTCGCATTACGACCAACCTACTAGTGACCTATCACCCTCACCCCTTACCTGTTGCCCACACAGAGGTAGGAGTAGAGTGATCTCTCCAGTGTGTCTGGAGAAGTTTCTTGAATAATTAATTAGAATGAGACTATTGTGGTCAGGATAGGTCAAGGGAGTCAGTTGACTGGACCTCCCACAACCACCAATCAGACACCCCCCTACAGACTGGTCAGTGCACACTCCCTGACACCCCCCTACAGCCTGCAGGGTGTGGCCCTAAGGAATGTGGAATGGCTGGTGTGCTTTGCCATAGGTCCAGTAGTGACAGGTAGTTGCAGACAGTTACAAATATATGTATATATATATTAAAAATGTCCTTTTTCTCCAATTGCATTCTTTATGGATGGTGGGTGGGTGGTGGGTGGGTGGTGTGTGGGTGATCAGTGGCTGGGCGCCGCGGCCATGTACCTTCTGTCCACAGAGAATCCCATTACTAATTTAGCCTGTATAAGAATCAGTGCCTACAGCCCACCCCCACGCCTCCCTCACCTCCCATGTCTCGTTGGGCGCGGGGGTGGGTGGTTGGAGGGCGGCTCTCTGGTGGGTGGATGGGTGGGTGTCCCACCTTACCTCCCTCCATGCCTCCCTCACCTCTCTCCACGCATCGCTGGTCGCGTCATTGTCCGACGTGCGGGGGGAGGGTGCGTGGTGGGCAGGTCTCTTACATCCGCGTGGTGGGCAGGTCTCTTACATCCGCGTGGTGGGTCGACTTCCATTACCGAGCTGCGTTCCGGGTCGCATTCCGGGTCGATGGTCACCACAGGATTGGGCCCATCATGCCTCACCACCTGCCTGGGTTGCTGGGGAACAAAGGAAGGACGAGACACACAAGTACTGCTAGGTGCACCCCTGTCAGTCACTCTGTTATTACATTCTCCATTTACATCTTTATTACCCTCAACACCCTTGTCACCCCTTTTAACCTCATCTCGCTCCTCATTTACACCCCTCTGAACTTCACCTCCACCCCCCCCCCCCTAGAGGCCGGTCATTGCGCACCTGTGAACGCACGTTCAACAGACCTGCACTGTCTTTTAGGGTCCCTACTGTCCTCTGCACTATCCTGGTCCCCATTGTGCTCTGTTTGTTCTGTGTTCCTGGGCCTTTTATGGTTCCCTTTGTAGCTGGTATGTTCTGTGCCTTCAGGCCTTCTATTTTCTACCTGTAGCTGAGACTTGCCACGAGTCACCATTGTATGTGTGCTTGGTAACCCAGCCCTCGTGCCCTCACCATTATAGCTCAGTAGACCTAATTGCCCTTGAAATTGCTCTGGGGCAATTGACAATTTTCATCACTCTCAAATTGGTCACCACTGGTGTTGTGTGACTGGTTTACAGCCTGCCTCTGGCATAACCTCTGTTTCCTCCTCTGTCCACGGGTTAGTCTAGAATTGATTAAATCCCATTCCATCTCCCCATCAGCGAATTTCACCTGATCTCTGTTTATCACTCTTTTTTCTATTTTCTGGGCCAACCCCACCACAGTAACCACAGCCCCTTTTACATCTGTTACAATGAACCCAGGATCAAACTGTCTGTCTAATGGCCCTGGCTCATTAACAGCACAACATCTCCCATACTCAGCTGCACAGCATTACCCCTGTTAATTGCTCTGGCTGCATTTGATGATGCCTCCCCAGTTTGTCTGTACAGTAGCTGTGACTGTGGTTTATTTGGATGTCTTCCAAACTGCAAATAAGACTGTGAAATATAGTAGACTACACCTGACATACTAGCACATGTAGCTTCTGTAACCACCCACCTGTGCTCCTCACCATCCAGGACAATACTCATATCCGTGTAGGACAGCATGGCATCACACTGCTGCATGACATCCATCCCTATCAGGATTTCATGCTGCAATTCTCCTACCACACAAAACTCCCACTCTACTTCCACCAGCAAAACTCCCACTCTACTTCCCCACTCCCCTTGTAGGAATCACATGTCCTGAAAGTGAGCGAAGCTTCAACCCCTGCCTGAGTTTACCTCTGGCATATCCTCTCAATTTGAGAGCATTGTACACCTTACTTTTTATCATGCTCTTACTGGCACCAGTATCGATTAGACCTGAATATGAAATTTCGCCAAATTCCATCTGGATACATGGCATTCGATCTGATGCCTCACCTAGTTTCCCGACTGCGTAGGGCCTATCCTTGTTGGTGCGGTCGACCGCACCTGCCTGCACCTCTCCTGATGGGTAGCTACATAATCCGGGTGATAGTTATCTGCACAATAACTGCACCTTACTGGGGAGCCTGGGGAGCCTGCCGATGGGCGCGGCCCATTACCTGACGTGGCGCCCTCCTTCTCTCACCTCCCTTATGATTAACATTTGCGGGCAGTGCTAGTGCAGTCTGCACCACCACTGTTGATGGTGGTGCCAGTGCTATAGCCAACTGGGCAGCCTGTACTGGCCGCTCAATGCGCTCTAATACTAATTTCCGGAGGCTTTTTAACTCCCCCTGGATCATTTTAAATGCAGCCCTCTCTGCACCAGATGCACCTGCCGACACAGCAGTGTGGCTCCCTGTGTGGACTTCTATAGCCCCTATCTCCATTGGTTCTTCCAGCCTATGAGCCCCGGTCAGCCTGCCCCCTGGCCCTGCCAGCCCTTCTTCATTCTGCCTGGCTACAGTCATTGCCGCTTCTAGGCTAACTGCCCTGGCCAGGCACACATTCAGCCTGACCACAGGTTCAATCAATGAGTCTTCAAACTTCATGATCTCCATATCATGTAGTGCACCCAGCTTTACTAATCCTTTTTCTGGCCAAGCCCTCTGTACCACTGTACTGTATCACATACAGTACGCCGACATCAGCTCCCCTTTCTCCTGCTTTAGTTTGAACACTATATCAACTAAGGCAGTGGCTTCCCTGGCTGTTAGAAACAGTCCAACCAGCGTCCCCGAACCTCCTCCCATGAGCTGTTTGCATCATCTTCATATACTGAGTGTATGATCTCATGGAGGTTGCCCTTACAGTGACAGAGTGTAAACTTTACTACATCCACCCCCCTTGCCCCAGACACTCTACCTGCCCGGCCAACCTGCTCTACCCAGCTCCTCAATACTCCCAGATCTGACCCATCCACAGTGGCTATCATTCTTCCATGATCTCTGAGATCCCTTACAGCTCTCTTCTTCCTTAATTCGGTCCCTTCTTAGAGGTAGCTGTTCTTCACCCACCAGCCTATCTCTCAGGAGCTGTGTCTTCTCTTGCTTGAGACCGACCCCAAACTCCCTTGTCTCTCTGAGCGCCTTTAAACAATTTTTTTTATTAATTTTTTTTTTTTATTGAGGCTGTATTTATACTGTCCGTAGCATGTAAGCCCGGGTACTCAGGCTTGTTTTCAATGCTGGCCAGGTGTAGTGTTGGTGCCGCCGGTTGGTGTGTGGCCACATTGAGTCCAGCTTTAATCTGTAAACCTGTGGCGTGAGTGGCGGGTTGTATGTTGTAATTTCTGCTTCGTTGAGTGCGTTGACTATCTGCTCTATATCATCCACATCATGGTGCTCTGATGTCATGAGCCGCACTTGTACGTTGTCCGCTGAGCCACCATCCCGACTGGTGTGGGCGGGGCTGTGGGCATGGCCTCCTTCATTGTCAGCATGTCTGCATCATTGCTGCCCATGCCTCATCGGGACCGTGCGATCATCTGACCACAGCATACACAGGTCGGTGGAGCAGTTGTCAGTATCGCCATCTTGTGTACTAGGGGCACAGTGTGTGAGTGCGTGTTTTCCGCATTCTGCGCTGGGGGCCTGATGGCTGGAGCCGTCTTGGTTGGATGCGAGCACTGCCTGTTCGCTCCAGGTTTGTGCAGCATCAGGGTTTGATGCCTCCTCCCCGTCCCTTTTATGTTGTGTTGTTTTTAGATGTATCTGTGGGTGGGGCTCGAAGACAAACTTCTTGTAGCGAACTCTGGTGTCCTCATCATTATTTGGCTTCAGGAGGATGTCACGGCCGGTGTGGCGGTTTCAGCGCCCGGTCAGTTTCAGCGGCCTGTCGTGGCTTCTGCGCATGCGCGGATTTTTGCACGTTGCGGTGAGCACTGCTATTTGTTTTGTTTACACTCGTCGATTCGACACTGATCTAGCTGCTACGTTAATATCGCTTGGAATTTAAGGTTAATTTAATTAAATTTCATTATTTGAGTATGTAATTCTGTTAAATATGATAACATTCAATAGATTTCGGCCTAATCGGTCCCTAACACTGCCGCGCACCAGCTGAGCTTGTAGCCGGCGAGGCCACAGGTGTTTTGACCACGGCAGGGCGCTGAAACTGACCGGGCGCTGAAACCGCCACACCTGGTATAGGGGGCATGGCGGGTGCGCCAGGGCTGTGTTGCGTGGGCGTGGCAGTGGGCGTGTCCTTTGTTGGGGCCGTTGCGGTTCTGGGCTGTCTTATCGTCTTCCGCGGTAGTCACCTGTTGGCGGGACTCGCGTCCTGGTGCCCCGGTGCTGTATTGGGGCCTCTTACGGGTTTGTGGGGCATTTTTGGTGTGTGTTTTTATGGCTTTTGCTCACGATGCTTTGTCTGACCTCGTTGTGTATCGCGTAATCCTGGTCCGCTTGGTCATGGTCTAAAAATCCTGTTTTGAGTCTTTTGTAACGCGGTCATTGAAGCGTTTTTTGTTTAGACACACTTTCTCCAGGTGGACATTCATCCTTTTGTATTTTTGAGTGCACCAAGAGCATAGATGACAGTTCCTGTCCACCTGAAGGCCATGTGAGGTAGTGAACGAGCAGTCTCTCCAGTTCTAGTCCTGGCATGGCCTGCCATTCGTGTCACTGTTGTACTCCGCCTGGACACAGTCGCCTGATGTTTTTCCTCAGTCTGGTGGGATGGGGCGGCCGCGGCCGTCTCTGCTGGCTTGGCGGGCCTCCATGCCTGTTTGTGTTTGTCCAGGCGGGTGCCCAGCATGCAGACATCTCTTTGCACGTCCTTTATCACATTTTTATCGGACCAGCCGGCCAAGAGTCTTCCATCCGCGATCATAGTAAAGACGCTCTCGGACCACTGCCTACACATGTGCCAGTCCCACGTGCAAGCCATCATCGCCAGTTGGTGAGTGCTCCCGGATATTTTCTACCCACGCAGATCGTTTCATTTTTACATCTATCCTTGCTATGACCAAACTTCTGGCATTGGAAGCACCAAAGTGGGTTTGGGATGAAGACATCCACATTCAGACTAAGGTATCCAATTTTCAAATTCTGGGGTGGAAAAGGCTGGCTAAACGTGAGGATATAGGTCTCTGTTTTTATGGACTTGTTATCCCTCTTTATAACTATTCTTCATATGTTTAGCACTCCCTGAGACTCGAGCTCATGTGCTATCTTATCCTCATCGACATAATTAAGGTCTCTAGTTCGGATTACTCCTTTGCTAGAGTTGAGACTTTGATGAGGAGAGCCTTTGATGCCGATGCCTGCTAGCATGCTTGCACATAGCAGATTGTCGGCATGTGCTTTCTTAGCACACTCCAGCAGAATATGTCCAGTTCGTAGCTTCTTCACATCTTTCACTGTGCCAGCGATTCCCATAATGCCCTTGTGAATGGCAAAAGGGGAAAGTTTGACAACTGATGCCTCATCATTTATTGATTCAATCATAAATAACCATGGCCAATCATCAGCGTTACATCCGAATCCGAACTGGATCCGAAGTCGTCTCCAAAGTTCTCTTCTTATTAGGCTCTTATGAATTGGTAGCCTGGTATGGTAGTCAGTCTGTCCTCTGTGTTTCCATTTAGCCAAGTCTCTGCATGATATAGTGAAGATGTCAAACGATGATTCTGGCAGGTCTATCCTTAGCTGGTCAATCTTGTGGGTGAGACTACGTATATTCAGATGACCTATTTTAAAACCTGGTTGGCCATTCAGTTCGGTCACAGGAAGCATAGCAACCGCTGGATGACCAGTATCTCACATCCCCCAACCCCCACCTCCCCAGCCCCGCACAAACTGTCCCCAGCAACCCCCCCAGGCACTCCCCAGCCCCCGAGGTGTTGTTGATTCTTTGTCATATGTAGTTGTGTGTGTTGTGTGTGTTGTGTGTGCTTATCCAGGCTGTGGCCCAAGTTTGTTTTGCTCTTGCATCTCATTCTTCTTGTGCGTTAGTTATGTTTGTCTTTAAAAGTGCTCTCAAGGTTTGCATGTTTTTTGTATGTCAGTTTGAAAGGTCCGGTCCTGGGCCTTTGCATTATCTTCGTGGAAGAACAAGAACACAACACAGAGGTTTGGTATGCAGGTGGAGGAATGCCTTTTCTATCACACAGTACAGCTCTTATATTCTCCCATCCTCTAGACAAGTAAGAACATGCTCCCTCCCACCAGCAGGCCCAACTCAATCCTGTAACACAACCTTCATTATCCTTATTCTATTTCAGGCACACTAATTACAGCTCAGAGTAAGCAGCTTTCCTCTCAGTAGCCTGGAGCTACCTCACAGCTTTTCCACTCTGGCTCTATAACTCTTCATTAACGTTTGGGCCTGCTGCACTAAGTTAACCCTTTCCCAACTACAGACTTTACATACCTCCCCCACCATTTCCAGTTAAAAAGATTCTGCGGACATGCTTTTTAACTTAAATCGTAAACCCCACTAAAGTCTGTACATAAGTTTGTTCTCATCCTTAGTCCTCGTCCTCGATCCCCTCTTAGTTGACATGCACCATTAGCTCCTGGCAGAGTTGTCGCAACTCTCCGTCGGTCATCCCCATTGTGAGGGCTTGGATCTGATCCCGAGTGGGATACAGCTCTCTCGTCGGCGGGCCCTGGCTTATGGGCATCGGCGTCATCGGCAGCTGTAATTTCTGAATCATCACGGGGGCCTTTGGGGCAGTCGGCGTGGAGCAACGCGCCTGCGGTGATTCGCCTCAGCTTAGTACTGCTCGCAGTTGGTGTTGGGGCAGCAGATCTTCAGTCAATATGCCCCTCTCTAGTTGGATCTTCTGACGGTGGTACTGCCACCTTGCCTCCTCATAACTGTCTACCGCGATCTAAATTCCCAGGATACCTCCATCAATCATCCTTGCTTATGTAATTTTCTGCACTTCCCATGTCTCCTTTGTCGCCTCCTGCGATGCTCTCTCAGCTAGTTGGTAGGCCAGATGAGTTTGATTTTGGACCAGCAGAATTCGGTTCGCATTGTCTTGCACCAAGGACTGGGTCATGTTCATTACTGACACCATCTGAACCGCGTGATATTTAAGTTTTTGGTGTCCTGCATACACTTCCCTGATTATCTTCTGTAGTTTCTGCACATCGGCCGAAGTTGCCACACCGAACTGCGATCGTGCAGCCACCCCAACAAAGTCGAACAAGCCCCTCCTCTTACGGTTGAGTGTTAGTTCGAGGACCGGTTGTATTAACGAGAGTTGTTCACATCCCTGCTCCCCTTCCATCTGCTTTCGTAGCCTCCTCACGCGCTCCCTCCACAGCTGTCCATCCTCTTTGCTTGTCCATGCCTCCGCTTTTCCAATGATGTGCGATATGTTCACCAGCCACTTCCCCGTGTGTAGTACCGCTGGTGATGAGATTGTAATCGCCACTGTCCATGCTCCCGCGACCATTCGGATAGAGCTGGTCTCTATTATCTCTACTCCATCATGGGTGAACAGGTCCGCGCCTGCTCCCATCCACCAACTCCCTCCCAGTAGTACCAATATGCAACACATGGCTACCATTTTTGCGGTCCCCTGTTCCACTCACTCACTTACTTTTTTGTTGTTGTTGTTGTTGTTTACCTGCACCACAGTCCCACTGCTGCCACACACAGTCTCTTCTCCGCTTGAGAAGTTTCGTTATCTGGCACGAGTTCCCGGATCCTCTCCTTCTGTGCTTCCTCTTCTGCCCATGTCCAACTTCTGGTGATCCTCCTGGGTGCTGGGGCGTGGTGTCTGCATTTCGTTTGCATGACAATCCTGGGCTCTCGGTGTTTCTGGTGGTGTGGTCACTTGTCCTTCCCGGTGTGTTGGTGTGTTGTTGGTTTCCATGGGTGTCGTGCTGTTGGTTTCCATGGGTGTCATGTTGTTGGTTTCCATGGGTGTCGTGTTTTTGGTTTCCAGGGGTGTCTGGTATGGTAGGTCCTTGGCCTTTGATTGTGAAGGACTACTCTCTGGGTTTCTTTGTGTACGCCGGCACCACTTATGTGACACATTCCGTTGTAGCGGCGTATCCACTTGGCTTGGCCGGCTTAGCTCTCCGCATTCCTGTGCCGGCTCTAATACCCTTCTTTGATACAGAGCACTCCTTTGTGTATGTGTGAGCCATGTTCGCATACCTTCCCGATCCCCACCTGCCTCCACAATCCTGATCCTCTCTCTGTTTATTGTTCGCCTTTTATTATTCGGCCCCACCACTGTAATTACCGATCCCCTTACTCATACCATGATGAAGCCATGGTCCCAGTATGGATCTAACGGCCCGATCTCCATAGCTCTCACCAACACTTTATCCCCCTCCTCCAAGTGGCCTGCATTCATCCGCTGGGTGGCGCGTTCCTCGTTATATGCACAACTTTTCTCTGTATTCTCTGCCGCTTCCTGTAATGCAATTGAGAGCTCATCCACCCTTTGTGCCACTAACTCGTTGTTCAAACCGGTTTCCCGTTGGTACAATGTTTGGTGATTAGGCAGTGGGTGGTGTGCATACATGAGGTAGTATGGTGAAAACCCCGAAATGTCTGAAATGCCCGTTCTAAGTGCATACAATGCCGTTCCCAGGTGTTCATCCCATTCCGTGGCCTGGGCGTTCACCAGTTTTCTCAACATCTCCTTTAATTGAAATAACACAAGACCGACGTATTATATATTGCCCTTTTATTACTGTGGTTCTTAATGTAACATAACAGATTTCAAGAGATGATTGAGTCTTAGAGATAATTTGAGGCTTACAGAACTTGACCCATGAGCTATCTTACAGCTTGGGTGGGTGGGATGGTAAAAATGATCCAGCAGTATAGGTGTTGAAGGAACCGCAGCCAAGGTCAAAGTGTGCTGAGAGGCAGGCCAGTCCGTTATTTAAATAGCCAAGCATCAGACCTGTCTAGACGGTGTCTAGACAATCTATTAATAGAATCTTTCTGCTTCTTTGTATCGAAAGGCAGACGTCGTTCTCGCGCATTCAATTACCCATGTTCTCATAACATGTACAATGTTTGATGTTGTCGCTCCAGCCGTCCATTTCTCTGGGGGTGGTAGGGGCCCGTGTGCCTGACATCCATTCCTGCCTCCTGTAGATATCCTGATACTAGCGGATTTCTAAATTCACCTCCATTGTCCATTATGCAAACTGAAGGCATCCCATATCTCGCCACTAGTTCGTTCCTCACATAATCTGCCACCAAAACGGCTGTTTTCCATGGTAGTGGTTTCGCTTCCACGAATCCTGTCACATGGTCAATTACGGTGAGGATATATCTATTCTCGGCTGGGGAAATAGGGAATGGCCCGCACATATCCAGTGCGATGATATCGCCCATATTTTGCGCGATTGGCATCAGTGTGGGTGGAGGGCGTTCCTTCCTTTGTTTATTTACTGCACATTTCGGACATTTTGTGAGAAACACATACACCTCTTTTCGCATTCCTGTCCATTTGTATCTTTCCTGGACTCACGTCAGTGTTTTCCTTATCCCCTGGTGGCAGACTTCCTAGTGGGCTCTCCTCATCACCCTCTCTCGTGCACTAGGTGGCAGCACCAGGCGGGGGTATTCCGGACAGCCTGAGGGTGGTTTCATTGAGTAGAGGAGGTCGCCATGAAGGATGTAATCATCCTCCAGCATCGCCCCCCCCAGCTCATATTTGGGCATCCCTCGTTGCTCTCAAGCCAGTGTATCTGGCTCTAGACCGTCAAACTCCCACGGTATTCCGCCCAATTCACAGAACGCTGCCATCTCTGCCTCTAGGAATGGAGGTGGATGCGGTGTAACTGGTTTTAATCATGAACAAAAATCTGCCCGTACGTTGTTGGTGCCCTTCCGGTATTCGATCGGTGCCACGTATTCTGCTAGGAGCGCCATCCAACATTGATCACAAACTCTGCACCTTGTAAGTACGGTCTCAATTTTGTGAGTGCATAAATCACTGCGAAGGCTTCCTTCTCAATCGTTTGGTATCACTGCTGTGTCGCTGACAGTTGCTTTGATATATACGTGATGGGGCGCTCAATGCCATTCTCATCTGATTGCACCAATATTGCTCCCACACACCAATCAGAGGCATCCGTATACAGCCTGTATGGTTGGTCCGGTCTGGGATATGCCAACACCACATCTTTGATTAGTGCATCCCGCAGGGCTTCCCATGATTTGTTGCACATGTCTGTCCAGACAAACGGTCGGAACCGTTTTGTCAGCTCGGTCAGTGGCAGAGCAATTTCCGCATATCCTGGTATTAGCGACCTGTAATACCCTGTCATCCCAGCAATCAGTGCACCCCTTCCACATTGGTGGGAGGTGCCATCTCACGGATGGCATCAACATTCTCTGGACAGGGCCTGAGTCCCTGTGCGCTCACGATAAATCCCAGCAGTTTAACCTCCGTTAACCCAACATGACACTTTGATTCTTTTGTCGTCAACCCGTGATCTTCGAATGCTTGTAGTACTTCTGTCACATCCCACTCATGGCCTTCTACTCGCTTAGAGTAGATCATGACATCGTCAAGGTACACCATTGCAGTCTTCCCCAGGAATTTAGAAATGACCACATTCATCATTCGCTGGAAAATTGCTGGTCCATTTGCCAGCCCAAATTGACAATGAGTGAATTCAAATATAGCCCTCGGTGACATGTGATGGCTGTCTTCTCGATGCTTTCTTTGTCCATCCTGACCTGCCAGTATCTCAGATCGAGTATCATGAATATTACCGCACCCTCTAAGGAATCGAACATGTCTTGGATTTGCGGAAGCGGGTAGGCATCTTTCTTCGTAACACTATTGAGCTGGTGGTAGTCTGCACACCCCGTCATGGATCCATCAGGCTTTGGGACCAGTGTGAGTGGGCTAGCCCATGGTGATGCACTCGGGTGGATGATACCCTGTGCCAGCATCTTACCTATCTCCTGGCTGATGATCTTCCGCTTTGTCAGCGGTACCCTGTATGCCCGTTGTTTGATGGGCATTGCCTTACCTGTATCAATGGACATTGTCAGGATATCCGTTGTTGTGATGGGTGCCTCTTTCTCGGGAAATACCTTGTTTTTTCCAATAGTCTATTTTGGCATAGGCACCCGCCATTTTTTTATCTCCTCCCCTCCTCTGCAAGTGCGGGTGTTGCTTCTGGCCCAACTTGACTACAAATTTCTCAGTCTACTACCGCATTCAACCCCTCCAAGATGTCATTTCCCACCAGCATATCATGATCCATCTCCTCCACTATGTGTATATAAAATGTCTTGTCCTCTACTTGCACTGTCCCAACTCCGTTTGATTTAATTACATGTCCCAACAATGATTTTAATTGTAGGCCTGCTTTAATACGCGGTATCCTCCCTGTCTGTTTACATACCGACCTCCATTTGTCGCTTCTCATCATCGAGCGGCAGGCACCAGTATCGATTAGGGCAATGTTACTCACTCCTCCTATAACAAGTTCCACACATGCCCTACCGTCTGGTGCGCCTAACTGTTTTTTGATGCCGACATGGCTGCTATCGTAGCTTCGACCACTGCCTGGATCTTCGCCTCCTTAGTGGGGCATTCCCGTGCAAATTGGCCATACAGGCGGCACTCAAAACACCGAACCTCGGTCAGTGGGCACCATGCCCATGCTGGTGGTGCTTCTGCGACTGGCGGCGACTGTGGCTGGGCGGGTGCATAGCAGGGCGGGAATGTTGCTTGAGTTGTGGCCCCAACAGCTGGCGTGCCATTCATTCCTAGCCTTGTAGCGTTTTTTGTTGTTGTGTGAAATCCTCCCACATCTGGTTCATCATATCTATTGTCACCCTCGGCTGCACCGGCATTAGCGCCGCTACTGGCTCCGCTGTTGGTATGGTGGCCTTCCCTCTTTGAACCTGTCCTTGGACCAGACTATGGAGCCCGTCCTCAAGGGTGCGTCACATTTCTTCCAGTGCTCCAACTTCTATTGGCTTTTCCACCCGCATGGTTCTTCCTCCTCTTATCTGTAATGCCTGGCTGGACGTTGTGGTCTCTATATCCACAATCCGCATTGCCTCCTCCAGATTCTTCGGCTTCTCCCTACACACCAACTTGCACAGCTCCGCATCCCTTAATCCTGCCACATACTCCTCCGTTAGTATTTCTGCCATGAGGGGGGTGGTTATTTCTGTCACCGTGTGTGCCTGCTGACATGCATGTAAGTATCTCTGAGAATACCGCCGTGCCTGGTCATACGGTTGCTGCATTAAATTTGTCAATTCCGTCCATAAATACTGCCATTCGTTTTGGTCAAGAAAGGATTTAGTGATGACCTCCCTCACCACTGGCCATGTCCGTTCTGTCGCATCTATACCCATGTGTGTGGTGTGGATGAGTGTACGCAGTCCGCCGGTAGCCCGACACATTGCCAACGTTAGAACTTGGCTTTCTGGTGCTTTCGACCACTCTGCCGCTATGTCCAGCCCCTCCATCGACTGCCTCAGCTCCTCCCTGTTTAATCCGTCAATTATATTTAGGGTCTTACCATAGTCTTTTAACCTGTTCCATGTGCGATTCATCACTTTTAGCTGTGTGGATGGGTCTCCTGACGTGTAGAATTCTTGTAACTGTGCCAACTCCGCATCTTTCTGTTGTACCTGCAACTGCAGTGCTTGTATCTGTGCTACCATCTGTATCCTCTCATCCATCATCTGCCGTCTCTACTCCTCCTCCATGTTGTGTGTTTTTGTGATCTAGCACCTGTATCCTGCGCAATACTCCTGCTTCTGATCACCGTATACACCGCCTCCTACTATTTCATAAAACTACTTGGCCTCCTGCTAGTATTTACTTTTACAAGTAAGTCTTCTGGTCTGTTGTCCTTATCTCGTCGTGGTCGCCATGAAAGGTCCGGTCCTGGGCCTTTGCAGTATCGTCGTGGAAGAACAGGAACACAACACAGAGGTTTGGTATGCAGGTGGAGGAATGCCTTTTCTATCACACAGTACAGCTCTTATATTCTCCCATCCTCTAGACAAGTAAGAACATGCTACCTCCCACCAGCAGGCCCAACTCAATCCTGTAACACAACCTTCATTATCCTTATTCTATTTCAGGCACACTAATTACAGCTCAGAGTAAGCAGCTTTCCTCTCAGTATCCTGGACCCACCTCCCAACTTTTCCACTCTGGCTGTATAACTCTTCATTAACGTTTGGGCCTGCTGCACTAAGTTAACCCTTTCCCAACTACAGACTTTACAAGTTGACGTTGTTATTCTGTGTCTCTCCGAAAATATGCACAGGCTGTTGGATTGGTTGTGGCGATCTGTCTTAGGTCTTTCTAAAATTAGAGAAGAGCTTCAGACAGTCACTCTGGTCAGAGTGGTATTTATGTAGCTATGTTCGGGTCGTATGGTTCTATGATAGTGCTTGGTGTGTTGACTGCTGTGCACTGTTACTGTTAGGCAAGCATCACTGAGCCCTGTTACCTACTCCGGTCTGTGTAGTTAATATTGTTCCCCTTTCTCAGTCTCTGCTTGGAGAGTGATTTCTGCCACTGCCTGGGCCGGGCCAGGGGGGGATCGTTCACCAGGAGCTGTGTAAGTATAGCACTGGCAAGCAAAATTGAAAGATAAGAAAGAAAATAAGAAAAAAAGACTGTTACGTTCATATCAAATTGTTATAAAATGTACACAGGTTTGAAGCTGTGTATTTGTAGAAAGCAACACACCCATATGCGCCTGTATCGCCTAATGTGTGACTAGACTGGGGCTTGTGCCAGGAAGTGCAAATACATGGATGTTAAAGCTGTCAAAAGTCACATATCCCACCGGAAGATGAATTTGCCTTCATCTTTAAAGAAGATTTGTATAAACGGTTTTTAGCATTGGTCTTGCTGTATTATTTACTACTTTGGATTCCTACTTCTTCCCTTCTCCGATACTGTCCCGTTTGGCCCTCAGAACCTAATGGGCCTGTCACACTACGACCTATGGCGTTAGCGTATGCCGACGTATGAGGTTTTCGACCAATATGTCGTCATACGCCGTCATAGGTTATGCATAGGTTAGGTATAGGTTGGGCAGACACCGTATACGCTCTTCATACGCCGTCATATGCCGAGCCGCTGAAAAAGTTTTGTGCATGTTCAAAATTGTCAACATATGCCAGTGTATGCCTCATACATTGCTCATATGCTAGACATACGCTAGGCATACGCCGGCATATGTTATGCATAGGTATGGGGTAGGTCAGCATAGGTTAGGCGTATGCTGAACCGACACCCTCTGGGTGTCTCTGGCATACTCACAACATTCTATAAAAGGGTTGTCACATTACAGCGTATAGCCTTAGCATATGCCACATACTCCTCTATTTGATTTCCGACCAATACGTCAGTATACACCATCATAGGTTACGCATAGGTTATGCATAGGTTGGACATTTTAGTCCATTGTATGATCTGTCTCTTAGTGTTTTGCTGTGTAGTGTTGCTCCTATTCCATAATAAGTATTGTTTGTAGCCTCATCTAATGTTGCTTTACCTGTTGCAGTTAGTTTATGGGCCAATTCGGGGTTTTGATCGAATTTCATGTCAATTGCCACTTTGAGTAGGGCTTCCCTTCCCTGTCGCCACTCTGCAGTCTCAGGCAACTGGTCAGCAATACGCTTGGCTTCTAGTGGGGTTTGCGCGACCAGTACCTGCTTCAGTCTATTGCTGTTATTTGACATTCTGCATTTTGCTGTTTGGAGGTAGTGGTCTGTCGTTGGGTAGATTGCACTGAAGTTTGACAGAAATGAGTGCTCCGAGTGAAAGTACAATTCTCCCTGAATATCGATGGTCTTGGCTCTAGCCAGTGAGAATTTCTTAGGGAGCGGGTCTCCGTACCTGTACTTTTGTCCATCAATGACAATGCCGTCACCATTCACCATCACTTTCGATCCCTCGCTCCTGGCCAGTGCTGCTACTGATCTGAAGTCATCTCGTTGTTCGCGAGTGGTAGGGGTTCTTCTGTTAAATTGACCAAAATGTCAACATACAGTTAATCTAGAGTGTTCTTCTAACATAAGTCTCTCCTTGCTCCAGCACGTTCCTCTACCACTGCACAACACTTATTACTGGTCCAGCTGTGTGTGCTCATGTATGAACCGTCTCTACACAAGTCTTTTAACAAAGAAAGCTGCGACCATTGCTATATAAACATGCTTAGAGTCTTGTTGTTCCTGTTCCATTGGAATGAAACGTGTAATCAGCTGTGTTTTCACACCTCGTTGTGTGTGTGAATGCAAGACCCTTGTTGACTCTCCAACTGCAGTTGGAGGTGCTGCTCTCTTGACTGCACCTGTCGCCGTCTGTCTCTGCAGGCCCTCCAGCGTTAGCACCTCTCAGTCAGCTGTGGACACATCTGGTTGGTCATTATCGTTACCGATAGTAACACTGGATGTTGTATCTGCTTGTTGCTTATTGCTGCTTGTTGCTTATTGCCTCGAGTTGTCTGCACCAACGTGTACTCATCGTTCCTCGTGGTGACGTCAGCACCGTCACTTGCAACCCGTTTCCGTCCTCACGACCTATCTACAATCATAGCCGTCGGCCGGACTGTTGAGTCATCATCCTCACCGACCTCCATGGCTGTATATTCATGTACTTTGGGGAAAACAGAGCAGGGGAATCGCTTTCTGTGGTAATCTTACCCCCAAAACCACCCCCATTATCCATCAAGTCGTCGTTACAGATTTGATTTTTATCTTTACCGTCAAACTTATTGAAAGGTTTGTGTATCTTTTTATATATCCCTTATCTACTTCTGCTATCCTGGTAGGCTCAGTGTCTGAAACATCCACAAGAAGACTACATTGTACTCACGCGGTTGTTTTAATTCCAACATTAAGGAAATTAACGAAATTCATAAGTGAAAACACTTCACTGCTCCTGTACAAGACCACAGTATTGCCTGTTATAGATTACAATGATATCATATATGAGCTCTTAACATAACAACAAAAGATCAAACTGCAAAGAATTCAGAACCGAGCACTGAGAACAGTTTACCAAGGCAAGACACTCAGTGTGGCTGAACTACACAAGAAAGCCTAATTGGATACGCTCTCAGAACGAAGGGACCTACACCGGATGGCACTAATGCACAAATGCTCAAAAGATGAAAATTCATTGACCACACTAATAGAATAACAAGAAGAGGAGCCTCCACTCTGCTTAATGTACCACACCCTTCAACAAATAAATATATCGGAGCACCAATCTACAAAGGTAGTGTCATGTGGAATGACCTCCTCATCAGAGTCAGAGAAACACAAACAATACTTGCCTTCAAAAATGCATTTAGAGCCCACCTGGATATTCAGGCCCTTAAATGACTACTGCAGTAATTACTAGCAAAACCCCCCAAACCTCACCCCCCTTGCCCCCACCCCCCTTGCCCCCCCTCCGCCCCTGCATCCTCATTTGCTCTCCTGTGGGTTTTCCCCCGAACCACCCACCCCAATCCCCCCCCCCCCCTCCCCTGCCACCACCCTTAACAATCATGAACAAACCATCAACACACCAAACGTCCTACACAACTATTAACATGTTTAAACACATTGAACACTATATAAGACAAACAAAATGTATTGTCAACTATAAACTTACCTTGTTTTATAAGAGAAAAATGTAACCCACAACGATTGTACGAGTATACGCTTCTACTTGGTGCTGCTCCCCAATTCTGCATGAACTACAGTGACTGGTGCTGTACATTATCCAGCAGGAGCCACTCCCTTAATTCTACAGGATCGGTGCTGTAACTAATACAGCACTGATCAAACTTAGATTATTTAGACTGTCAACTACAATAGTAAGGTGGCCGGAAGACCAGTGCTCCAGCGCTGACAAATGTCATATTCAGATGAATAAATACTTTACCAAAAAAAACCACAAAAACATAGGCGCTACAGACACATGTACATAGTCTGGACTGGCTGGTGGCAGTGGTGAAAGAGAGAGAGCATATGACCTGCACCCTTATTTATAGGTTGTTATCCGGGTATCAGTGAGGTGACCCTAGCTGGTACCCGGCAGCCTGTTAGCTGCAGAATACCAATGCAGCCGGGTATCAGTGGGGCAGCACTATAAACTCGCCATGAGTGCGCACTATCACAAGTCGGTACCCGTCCTGATATGACTTTAGATGTTGCTAGGAGGTAAAACAACAGACAAACATTATGAACCTACGTCGCTCTATTGTCGTTCGCACTCTTCCTCTTCTCATGCTTCCTGTGTGCGTGTGTCTGTTGTGGGCGGATGTCGTCCCATTCTGGTGGATTAAAAAACAAAACAATTCTCGCCGTGAAAATGGCCTATGCTGCCGACACGGCGTAAAGAAACCAACCACCAATCAATCAAATAATCGTCCCATTCTAGCCCAGGGGCAAGTGTCAACGGGTGCCCAGAGGCAAGTGTGAACTGTAACCCAGAGGCAAGTGTAAATTGTAGCCCAGAGGCAAGTGTGAATTGTAGCCCAGAGGCAAGTGTGAACTGTATCCCAGAGGCAAGTGTGAATTGTAGCCATGGGGCAAGTGTCAACTGGTGGCCAGAGGCACGTGTGAATTGTAGCCCAGAGGCACGTGTGAATTGTAGCCCAGAGGCACGTGTGAACTTGCCCAGAGGCAAGTGTGACCTGTAGCCCACATGCAAGTGTGAATTGTAGCCCAGAGGCAAGTGTGAACTGCAGCCCAGATGTAAGTGTGAACTGTGTAGCCCAGATGCAAGTGTGAACTGTAGCCCAGATGTAAGTGTGAATTGTTGCCAAGAAGCAAGTGTGAACTGGTGACAAGAGGGAAGTGTGAATTGTAGCCATGGGGCAAGTGTGAACTGGTGCCCAGAGGCAAGTGGCAAGTTTGAACTGTAGCCCAGAGGCAAGTCTGGACTGGTGCCAAGAGGGAAGTGTGAATTGTTACCAGAGGCAAGTGTCAACTGGTGCCCAGAGGCAAGTGTCAACTGGTGCCCAGATGCATGTGTGAAGTGGTGCCCAGAGGCAAGTGTCAAGTGGTGCCCAGAGGCAAGTGTCAAGTGCTGCCCAGAGGCAAGTGTCAAGTGGTGCCCAGAGGCAAGTGTCAACTGGTCTCCAGAGGCAACTGTCAACTGGTGCCTAGAGGCAAGTGTCAACTGGTGCCCAGAGGCAAGTGTGTCAGGGAGAACCTCAAATGCGATGATGTTTTCTTTTGTACATTAGTGGATTAAGCAGGGGACAATTGATCTTCCTTATTTCACTCCTCCTTGTCCCGTCCTAGTTATGCCAAATGCGAGATTAGTTAGTGACAAGTATAAATCTTTAACTTATTGCTTTGACTCAAGTAGGGTTTGAAACTAGGGATTTAAAATCCAACGACCTCCGAAAACAGGAGGCGGACGCTCAACTCATCTGGCCATCCCATCTGTGATAGGCTTCTACGTGGTGAGTTTAGACAACGCCTGCAGTTTCACGCACTGTGAGTCTTGATACATGTTAGGAAACTTATTACGACAAGCTGTGTGATATGTATAAAATAATAATAAAGCATAATATGACTATTGTAATGAAGTGCAGTGATGTCCCCACATGTGAAATACCACATGCGCAATTAGGCCTGGCGGTATGTTGATTGTATCATGCAGCCGAGGCTAATGGTAAGGATACTATAGCCTCGGAATGGTAAAAGCGTGGGTTCGAGTCCTACTCTAGGCACAATGTTTCTTTTCGGTTGCACAGTTAAAAGGAATTCACAGTGTCTATTGACACATAATTGATTGCATGCTTTTGCATTATGTAAAAGCGATGGTTGAATAAAAAAACAAGCAATTCTCGCCGTGAATATGGTCTATACTGCCGACACAGCGTAAGGAATCCACCAATCAATCAATCAGGAAAAAACCCACACAAACTTCCAGCATTGATGCCTTGACCAGGATTTTGTATATGATAAATAGTGTTGAACCTGTATAATAGTCCTCAACTGTTAGTTTTATGGAATATTTTGATGATGTAAATAATGGAATTTAACTTTATTGTAAATATGAAGCAATTAAAATCAATGAACATATTATATACACTGTCTCCTTTATTGCATGATTTTAAATAGGCCTACCTTTGTTGTTGCTACATTCATTTAATAAACAGAGGAAATTTCAATCGCGGATAATTAAAGCTGCATAGTCCGATGAAGGCATCACATTTCAAAACCAAAACAATTATCTAGATTTGATCGTATATATCTAAGTTAGACATTGATGCACTTATTAAGCATTTGTTGCTGTTTAGACGGAATACGGAGTCAATTTAATAGAATCTGTTATTGCTGAAGCCTTTGGCCTCAGAGTTTTGGGGTGTTTGCCAAATTTAATTCTCCATGTTTGCACGTCAACTATCTCAAAAGTTAGCAATTTAAAATAAAAGTTACTTCAAACTGAAGTAAGGTAGATCTTAACGATGAACCTTTATATATTTATGTCAGAAAATGACTTTAACTCAAAACCATCGGACTATGCAACTATAATTGCTCTTCCTCATTCCATTGTTTCTTACCTTGTTTTTAGTAATTCGACTTTAGGCTAAGTAATGTACATTTTTAAATGACACCCAGGGTTAAGCATTCCTGATATGACCTTAGATGTTGCTAGGATGTAAAACTCCAACAACAACCAACCAACTCAGGGTTAGAACCTTGGATTCAAACCCCCATGCCCTGTCACATAGGAAGTGGGCCCTCAAGTTATTCGACGTGATTGTGTATTTTGTGGTATATTTCTTAATGTATTTTGAGAGGAATATAAATACAAATTGTTATTGGATCACTAAACACTGTTAATATTATGCTTTAAATGCGAATGTCCACTAAGCTGCACAGCTGTACATGTAGGCCCTATGCCACTACCAGCTTATACTTTATTTATTTAAACAAAGGAAATTCTAAATGAAAATGCTTTATTATCACTGAGAATAAGCAAGCTTTGCAATAGTGAGATCATAAAAAATACTCTTTAATTGAGCACATATATGGATGGTAACATATGACCCTGTATGCAATGTCCTCCTTTGTGAAAATAAAATCAAAGTTAGGAAGGAAATGGCCACCCTGAGCATGCCATCGCCTCTGCCAATTTGGATATCCACCGTTGTATCAGGGCCTATAACTTACAGCGTCATCAAAGGCCAGTTGCTCTCATACCATGTCTATGTGGTGTGGGAGGTAAACGAATAACTTGGGTCGGTAAAAGTGTAGGCTCTGGCTTTCTATCAACCAACTGTCTAACGGAGAAAAAAGTCTATTCAGACTTATTCATGATCGGCGGTTTAAATCGTCAAGAAAAAAAAGAATTGTAGACTAATTTTTTTCAGTGTCAAATGATCCAAGTGAAGTCTGAAAAAGATGTGTTTATGGGGGGAAAAAAGAAAGATTCCAAACAAAACGGCTCCCTCTCCCGCAAAAAAAGAAAACAAATCACAAAATCAACTACAGTGGAAATATACGCAATCAACTAAAGGGACCAGATGCGGTGGAACGCTAACTTCCTGTGCAGAATCTCGGGAGTTCGAAACTCGGCCGAGTCAAACCAATGACGTACAAAATTGATACTTGTCGCTATCTAGCCTGGTGCTTGGCATACACCATAACACGGTTTGGCGGCCATCTTGACCTAATTCCTTTTTGCAGGTACACAAACGCACATGGCAGTATCATCAGTGTGGCAGTGAGCATTCTTTTTACAGAAAAAGTGAAATATCTATAAAACGACACCACCTATAGACAAACCGCTTGGTACACATATAGAAAACATATTCATCGAATAGATTATATTAAATTTATAAGGTTAGGGTTCTGCATTTCTATTAATTTTGAATAAAATAAACTTTTTGTACTGTGCGTACCTCAAATTCAGTGCATTGTCTGACAGAAAAAGTGAAATATCTCTAAAACTACAACACCTAGAAACAAACTGATTGGAATACACATAGAAAACATGTTTACCAAAAAGATTATATTAAATTGATATGGTTAGGGTTCTGGATTTCTCTTAATTTTGAATAAAACTGACGTTTTTCACTACGCGTACGGCAAACTCAATGCATTGTCAATGGCGGTGAGCAATCTACAGAGAGAAAAAGTTAAATATCTCAAAAACTACAACACCTAGAAACAAACTGATTGGAATACACATAGAAAACATGTTTACCAAAAAGATTATATTAAATTGATATGGTTAGGGTTCTGGATTTCTATTAATTTTGAATAAAACTGACGTTTTTCACTACGCGTACGGCAAACTCAATGCATTGTCAATGGCGGTGAGCAATCTTCATACAGAAAAAGTGAAATATCTCTAAAACCACACCATCTAGAAACAAATCGCTTTGTACACATATAGAAAACATACTCAACGAATAGATTATATTAAATTTATAAGGTTAGGGTTCTGGATTTCTATTAATTTTGAATAAAACTAATGCTTTGCACTGTGCGTTCTGGCAAACTCAAGGCTATCAGTGTTTGTTTACCTATAACCGGAAGTGGCCTCGTTCTCGCGAAAGTAGGACATGCCCATATAAGGCCAAACCGTGTTATGGTGTATTACTAAGATAGGACACAGACTGGTTACCTCTGTATCTGGATAATGTGACTGAGTGGGACATCGGGTCATGGTGTTGGTGGCATGGTCTCCTAGTGGGGCAGCATTATAACGTCGCCATGAGTGCACACCGTCACAAGTTGCTGCGCATCCTGATATGACCTTACATGTTGCCATGATGTAAAACCCCAACAGACAACAAATAATCAACCACAAGCTAAAACAACCAGCTTACCCATCTATATTCCACAGCTAAAAGCGTTGTCTTTTCTACCCGCTATGTGGCGCCACGAGTCCCATGTCAGTTCCAACACTTTCCACCAGAGGGCCCCTTGTCTCCACGGGCTGCACGTTCACCTTCCCCCAGGTTTATTTGTTGGAGTTTTCTGCCCTGGCAACATATAAGGTCATCAGGATGGGTGTCGACTTGTGACAGTGCGGACTCATGGTGAATTTGATAGTGTTACCCCACTGGGAGACCAGGCTGCTGGCACCATGACCCGATATCCCACACAGTCACATTGTGGTGTTCTCTGTGGCGGAGTGGTTAGAGTGTGACTTTTTTTTCTTGGTCGTACTCAACTTTACAATATTTCATCATGGCCGTAATCGATTAACACGACCTGGCGACTCTGGTCATCCGAGTTGTCAGAATTTCAAATCGAACACCGCGAGTGGAGTCGACTAATACACGTACCGTGTGCAAAACAACCCGACCCCAGTAACCCACCTCTTGGCTGGGGTTGGCTACGAGTGATGACGTCACATTTTCACTGGTACCATCCTGCAGGATAACAGCTACCAGTACCAGTCATACATGTTTAAAAAAAAAAGAATAACCTAGATTAATTAAATGGAAATATAGCTAAAGTAGGTCATAAAATACTTTAAGTCCTATTTTGCTGTAGTTTTATCGCTTATTAAAAAAAAAAAAAGGTTTGGGATTAAGCCATAATTTTGTACACCCCGAGCGTGGAGAAGCGTATTCGATTATTCGATCCGAGTCTGTACGATGAGCGCATGCACCAAAAAGTGGCTCGGGTGACCCGAGTTGATTAATCGATTACGCCCCATGATAGTGCCCACTTCCCACCACACTCCCCCCCCCCCCCAACCACACTGCCCCCCCCCCCCCCCCCCACACCTCCACACCCTCACACCCCTTCACCCCACCATCACAGGACCCACGTGTAAACGTGCCGGCTGGTGGTGTGGGTGGTGTAAATAGGTCAAATGAAAGCACTACAGGTAATGAAGGAAACAGGGTTAGAGTGAAAGTAAGAGAGTGACACTCTTCAATTTATTGGCTTATATAGGTTTTCTCAAGATCCAAGATGGCCGTGGTCACATGATTCCATTCATCAATCACAGTACAATGCAGTGGTCACATGACTTGATCCTCCAATTAGAATACAATGCAGTGGTCAATGATCATAACAATACCATGTGGGGGGGAGAGGGCATGTGAGGTGACTCTTCCAAAGACTGTTCTTAGTCAAACTCGGAAGTGACACTCCCTCTAAAGACTATTCAATTATACAAATTCTATACTCAATGAACAATAGTTTACCAATTTCACACATCCCTCCTATGCCTTTGGGTTTTTATATTTTAACTCTTATCATTATATAGACAGTTTGCAATTTATTATAGTAATTTCACCTCGGTTCACATGTATTAAATCGGACAATTTTACACACGGACTAACATCGCCATCTGAGTACCCCAACAACGCAATCTGGATTAGTATAAATAGTCTCATTTCAATGTGTGTGATCAGAACTTTTTCTAATAAGAATAGTCTTTTTATAGATTTTTTTCTTGTCTTAAAATTGAATACTGTCCATGTTGTGATTACAGTTCTTCCATGACATTATTGCATGAATAAGGCGAGGTGGGTGGGTAAATGTTAAGGATATACACTGGATGTGAAGCTCAAATCAGAAAGGCTTCTCGGTAGGGAGGCCATGGGTTCAAGCCCTGACTGAGTCAAAGAAATGACTTACAAAATTGATACTTGTCACTACCTAGCCTGATGCTTGGCATTAAAGTTGCACGGTCCGATGAAATATAATTTTGTCAAATTTAAAACAACTACTTACATTTGATCCTATATATCCAACTTAGATACTGGTGTATTAGCTAATGATTTGGGACAGCATATACAGAATAACCTGCAAATTTATAAACTTACCCCTTTCGACACTCACTTTGAAACAACCATTATGCAGGGTGGCCATTAACCAATTAGGCCAATCTCGTGACCTCATTAGCCCCCCCCCCCAGACCAAGTAGGCCTTCTATGCAGGGCCATAGAGGGGAAGGGGAAATGAGGGCTGGTTTGACTCAGAAATATTGAAACTGAGTGCGATATCGGGTCATGGCGCTGGTATCGCAATAGGGCAGCACATCTAAAGCCGGCAGGAGTTCGCATAGTCACAAGTTGTTAGATATCCCTGATATGACCTTTTGAAACAAACATTTTTTTACTGATGTTGATTAAGCCGTAGAAATTTCTATCTTGGAAAGTTAACTTTTCTAATTTCACTGCTCATTGCCCTATCCTAGTAATGCTACCTATCCTACGTTAAAGTCATTCGGTTTGACTCGGTCGGATTCTTGTAATCCCATGCCCTGTCACACAGGAAGCTGGCATTCAACTCGCCTGGCCATCCCGTCTAAAGCGGCTGTCACACATCAATGGATTGGAGGAAATGGAAAGAAACCAAACAAAGTCTGTTGATAGTCCGGTTTGTGTCCGTACAAGTTTTGAACATGCACAAAACTTGGAATTGATGCCGCCGGATTGACATCTATGTTTCTTGTCTGGTTTGATTCGCTTACCGTCTGCTGGCTATCCGTTCATGTCTGTTCATCCAGCGGCCTTTGACCCGATATCACAACATTTTGACACATTTTAATACATTTTGATACTTATGATGCTTGGACTAGAGAATTCTGTCCGTTACTCAATCCGGTGATGTGTGACAGCCGCTTTATATTGACATAGCTGTTTCCATGAGGGTTGGTTTGTTGTTGTTTTGCATCCTAGCAACATCTCTAGTCATATCGGGATGGGAACCGACTTGTGACAGTGCACACTCATGGTGACTTCATAGTTAATAGTGCTGCCGCACTGGAAGACCAGGCCAGCGCCACCATGACCTGATATCCCACACAGTCACGTTATCCTGATACTGTCCTAACCAGTCCTTGCCATATCCTAATAATGCTGAGCAGCTGGCTAGGAAGTGACAAGTATACATTTTAAAGTCATTGGTTTTACTCGACCAGGCCGTGTGTGGTATGTGCTGTCCTGTCTGTGGGAAGGCGCATCTTAAAGACCCGTTGCTGCTTATAGGAAAGAGTAGCCTATGTGGCAGTGGTGGGTTTCCTCAAAAGAAATATGTCAATATGTGCAAAATTACCAGATGTTTCACGTCCAATAGCCGATGATACGAAAAGCACTGCGCTGTAGAGGCGTTATTAAATAAAACAAGCTTTACTTTTTTTAAATCAGGACTGGAAGTGGGTGGGTGAGTGAGTGGGTGGGGTGTTGCGCTGGTGAGTTTTGTGATGGCTGTGTAGGATAGGGTTAGAGGCGGTGGTGTGACTGCGGCGGGACGGGGTGTGATACAGCATATTTCAATTAGAGTTAGAGTGAGGTTAGGCAGCCCAGCCCCAGGGCCTGTAATCCTTCGTAATGAGGCCACACATCATCGACCAGTCTATTTTAGTGAGTATGCAGGTATTGCAATACCTCGGGGAGTTTGACGCCCCTGCCCTGCAGAGTTGTAAACCACTGCCTTGTGGTACAGGTTCTTGACATAACCGAAGGCTAAGGGAGCAAACCCTAAACAGAAAACCATGTCACTGTGGCAGCATTAAGGGCGCTTGATATATGGAACTCCAAACATCTCCCGACCAGCCACGGCAGGGACAAATAGTTTTGCGCCTGTCTTGACATGTTCTTGCTGGTGTGAAACCTCTATTTGCTCCCCGAGAGAGTGCCTCTGGTAACTTGCAAAAGCCAGCAGCACTTCAACAGCAAAAGCCAGCAGCACTTCAACAGCTTTCATGAAATGTACAACTTTCCCAAAAATAGAGAATGGCAGTCAAGTAATGAAAGTTGTCTTTGTCGCATCGCGACCGACAGCATGATGATGATGATGATGGGTGGGGGGGCGATGGGAGATTCATGTGTAGGTGGGTGGGGTGGAGATGGGGTTCACAAGGAGGTGGTGTGAGTATGTGGGGGGTGGGGGTGGGGGTGGGGCTGGGGGTGGGAGGTTTGTGTTTGTAAACTCACGGAGCCACCAATCAATTAGCGATTCATGTGTAGGTAGGTGGGTTGGTGGGTAGGTGGATGAGTGTGGGGTTGGGAGGGGGGAGTCAGGTGGTGTGAGTAAGTAGGGGGGCGGAGGGTGTAGCGTGATGTCACGTGACGTCACAAAACCGGGATAAATCAATGATGGTTGGAGGATGGGTGGCGTAACGGGTAGAGGGTATGGGGTATGGTGTATGGGGTATGGGTTAGTGGGTAGGTGGTAGGTAGTAAGGGGCATGTGGTATGGGCTAGGGGATGGGTAGATAAAAGATTCACCCCGTACTGACAGTACAGGGGTGAAAACCAACCCATTAGAAAAGCTGGCGAAGAATTTTGACATGCTGGGGAAATTAATTGAGTGAATAATGTCTTAATTTAAGAAGCAATATTTATTCTTTACGCATATCTTCATATTTACCCGCTAATTTTGAGTTGGAAAATATAATAAAACATATACTCTAAGGCAATTTAAAAGTTTTATCGCCGCCATCTTGTCTTTTTGTATTCTCTCTGATTTCACCAACTCTGCGCCAATATATGTAGCCATTTGATCATGGAATGAGAGTTTCTACTTCCTGTTCCATACTAAAGCTATTTTCACCCGTATTTACACTACTTTATCGTTCACCCGTGTACTACAAGTACATGGTGAATCTTGTATCTAGGGGATGGGGTATGAGTATGGGTAGGGGGTAGTGGGTAGTAGGTACGGGGTAGGGGGTAGGAGGTAGGGGGTAGGGGTAGTAGGTAGGGGGTAAGGGGTAGGAGGTAAGGGGTAGGAGCTAAGGGGTAGGAGGTAGGGGGTGGGGTTAGGGGGTAGGAGGTAGGGGTAGGGGTAGGAGGTAGTGGTATGGGGTGTGGGGTGTGGGGTGTGGGGTGTGGGGTAGGGGGTTAAGAATCTTGCATAACTTTGTGTCAAGAACTGCAACACTAACGGCCAGAAGACCAGTACTACGGATCTGAGAAATAACATCCATATAGGTTGCCTTATTGCTGTGGAACTTGTGCGTTACAGCATCTCATTGCATTGTATGCTGCAAATTGTGTATTCAACAGTTATTGTATACCTTACTCTATATACCATTTTTGTGTAAATAATCTTGAATTGAAAAATGCTGGAAGACCAGTGCTTTGGCGTTGGCAAAAGAATTTATTCAACAGAATAAACATATTTGGCAAAAGAAGAAATAAAGAATAAAATTCATTGACCCTCCAAAAAAGAAATAAATAAATAAGCAGTAAGGTGAATCAACGCTAATAAATCTATATTAGTTCTAACTATACTTATTTCTAGATCACTGAGGTGGTTAAGGGGAATAGCTCAGGCGGTAGAGTATCCACCTGTGAAGATGTTGGTCATCCGATCGATCCTGCTCAGTGGACCTATTTTCAGTTTGGGGTATTTTCCATTCCAACCAGTTGTCCACAACTGGTTCATCAAAGGCTGTTGTGTATGCTGTCCTGTCTTGTGAGAAAGTACATATAAAAGACTCCTTGCTACTTATCGGAAAGAGTAGCTTATGTGGCAGCAGCAGGTTTCCTCAAAAGAAATATGTCAGAATGACCATATATGTTTGACGTCCAATAGCCGATGATACGAAAATCGATGGGCTCTAGAGGCATCATTAAATAAAACAAGCTTTATTATTTTGAGGTGGTGAAGGTCAGTGCTACGCTGGTAGGTAGCTGCCTGTCTCTTGCATTACAAGTGGCACCAGTCTGTGACCCACCGAACCCTTACAAAGCGTAGGCGGCGTCATCGGCGTTGCCAAGTCACGTGACTAACTCAGAGGGATTGTACACCCCCACTTGCCATTACATCGAGTCACGCTCATAATACAGGATGGGGCATTCCCTGCGTCAAGGTCCGGTGTCGCGGTTTAGATTCTCCATGGGTTTACATTCTACACTTGGGGTTATGCGCATGCGCCTATTCGATCTCACCTGAGTTGCTAGAAATTCAAATAGAACACCGCGAGTGGAGTTGACAAAAACATGTGCAGTTTGCTGTAGTTATATCGGTTATGTAAAAAAAAAAAAAGAACAAGTTTTGGATTAAGCCGCCATTTTTCCCACCCCGAGCGTGGAGAAGCGTATTCGATTATTCAACCCGAGTAGGTTGCATCCGAGTCAGGTGGCAACCCGAGTTGATTAATCGAATACGCCCAATTTGGTGGAAATGCTGTTCAATTTTGACGCATGTGCAGAACCCATGCATAGAATGTAAACCCATGGAGAATTTAAACCGCGACACCGGCTTATCGACGATGGAAGCATCGTCACATCACACACCTCATTTAATGTAATACAGCAGACGGGATGGCTGAGTTGAGCACTCGCTTCGCGTGTTGGCAGGTCGTGGGATTCGAATCGCGGGGTTTTAACCATGACCGAGTAAAACTAATGACGTAACAAAATTGATACTTGTCGCTATGTAGCTGGCATTACTAGGATAGGGCCATGTAGCCTGGCATTACTAGGATAGGGCAAAGAGCAGTGGAATGAGGAAGTCCAACTGTCCGCGATTGAGTTGGTTGGTTGGTTGTTGGAGTTTTACGTCATGGCAATATCTAGGGTCATATCAGGATGGGTACCGACTTATGATAGTGCGCACTCATGGCAACTTGATAGTGCTACCCCTCTGGGATACCAGCCTGCTGGCACCATGAACTGATATCCTACTCAGTCACATTAAGTCCTGACACTGAGCTAACCAGTCTTTGCCCTATCCTATTAATGCCGAGCGCCAGGCGAGGAAGCGACAAGTATCAATTTTATAAGTCATAAAGCTAAGATTCCTGATACGTGGTATGTGACATGCGAATGCGAATGCGAATGCGGCAAAAAATAAAAAGCATGTAAATGAATAGTGGTGCTTCCATACGTCTGAATGCAAATGCAAATGCGAATGTGAATGCGAATGCGGCAAATGGATCGACCCATGGACCGATTGGTGCGAATGTGAATGCGAATACTGCTGCGTTTGCCATAGAAAACAATACTAACTTTGATCTTCCTTCACAAATTTGGAGGCAAAACCCCCAAAAATGTAATGGGTAACTTTTTGGTGTGTTTGTTTGTTTAACCATCCCCCAGCACAAAAAGTAAACATCGGCTATTGAGGGTTGGCATATATCTATGCCGCATATACCACATTCGTATTCGCATGCTGCATGCCGCACACCACGTATAAGGAATCTTAGCTTTAGTGTAACTCGACCGGGAACCAAACTGCCAATCTCCCGCACGCGAGGCCTGCGCTCTACCGATTGGGCCACCGCGTCCGATGTGCGCGATTGGAATGTCCCGCTTAATCAACTAATGTGACACAACTGTAAAATGTAAATGTAACATAATCTGCCATAAAAACCTTTTATACAAATATTATTTAGGGTGAAGCCTAAGCACTGATTGTCGTCTCACTGCTTGTACCATGCTACACATTTACTACCACAGTAAAACCTCTCTAACCGACCACCTCCACAGATCCACCACCCCCCTATATCGATCACTTTATTTGGGTCCCAACTGATCGCCCCTACAATACCATTGTAAGAATAAACATATTCCCTAAACCGACTATATCCCTAAATGGATCATTTAAAGTCGGTCCCATGGTCGGTCGATTTAGAGAGGTTTGACTGTACTCTACTACCATTACTAAGTTAATCTGGGCCCGGCGGTAGGTCTATTATAACATACATATTAACCACAATTCCATAATGTGTCATTTTGGAATGGGCGCTAAAATGAAGATGACCTTATCGACACCACTTTGTGAAGCTATTTACTGCGCAGTATGGGGGTGATGGGGGTTGGGGGGAGGAGGGGGTCTAAACGGATCATCAGTCTCATAGACCTCCTCCTGCCTTTTGGTGGAGCTGCAGGAAATGTTCATTTCACGTCATTTCCTGAATTGGTCTGTGGGCAATATACACCCCCTCCTACACCCACACCCACACCCACGCCCACACCCACACCCACACCCACACGCACGCCCACACCCACACCCACATCCACACCCACACCCACACCCACACCCACACGCACCGGCCACAGTGTCCGAATCGCAGGCCTCGGTTGCGGGAGATCGGGTGTTCGGTTCCCGGTCGAGTCAAACCAATGACTTTAAAATTGATACTTGTCGCTTCCTAGCCTCGGCATTAATAGGACAGGGCAAGTACTGGTTAACTCAGTGTCAGGATAATGTGACTGAGTGGGATATCGGGTCGTGGCGGCCCGATTTCCCAGTTAGGCAGTACTATAAAAGTCACCCATGAGTGTGCACTGTTACAAGTCGGTACCCATCCTGATATGACCTTATGCCCGGTACACACCTACCGTTTGTGTGCGCACACCTCCCGTATACGATCGAAAACTGCCCGTGTCGCCCACAAAAATCGCTTGGTGTGCGCTCCCCGCGCACACCTAGCGATTGCGATTCACGCATAAAACTCAGTTTTTAGTGCTAAAAGCGGCCGTTTACGATTACGATTCTCGATTCGAAAAACGAATCGGCCTGTTTTCAGTTTTAAGCGGGTCGGGTCGAGTCGCGAGTTTTAGTGCGCGAATCCTATACGGGAGGTGTGTACTAGGCATTAGCTGTTGCTACGATGTAAAACAACAACACACAACACACATACCCACACTCACACCCACACCCACAACCACACCCACACCCACTACAGGCCATTCCGGGCTTGATCTGCGAAAATCCCATTGGTTCAGGATTTACAATCCGGTACATCCGCTTCTCGTGCCACGGACACCGGAACCAGATCATCGCGCATGAGCAGAGGAGGCACGCAGCGGTCCGGACGCATCACTTCCGGTGACGGGTAAATTCATACAGTCGTCGGTGTGCGGGTGTGTGTCTATGTGGGGGTGTGAGGGGGGGAGTATAGGCTATAGGCGGAAGGTTGTGTGTGTAGGGGGGGTTTGTAGGTGTGTGAGTGTGTGCGTGTGTGGTTGTGTGTGTGGTTGTGTGGTTGTGTGGTTGTGGGTGTGTGTTTGTGTGGGTGTGGCTGTGTGTGTGGGTTTGTGGGTGTGTGGGTGTGTGGGTGGGTTTGTGGGTGTGTGTGTATGTGGATGTGTGGGCGGGTGTATGCGGGTGGGTTTATGTGGGTGGCTGTATGCGGGTGCGTGGGTCTGCAGGTGTGTGGGTGTGTGTCTATGTGGGGGTGTGAGGGAGGGAGTGTAGACGGAAGGTTGTGTGTGTGAGTTTGTGGGTGTGTGAGCGTGTGCTTGTGTGTTTGTGGGTGTGTGGTTGTGGGTGTGTGGGTGTGGCTGTGTGTGTGGGTTTGTGGGTGGGCGGGTGTGTGTCTATGTGGGGGTGTGAGGGAGGGAGTATAGGCGGAAGGTTGTGTGTGTGGGTTTGTGGGTGCGTGAGTGTGTGCGTGTATGGTTGTGTGCGTGGTTGTGTGTTTGTGGGTGTGTGGTTGTGTGGGATTGGCTGTGTGTGTGGGTGCGTGGGTGTGCGGGTGTGTGTGTGGGCTTGTTGGTGTGTGTATGTGGATGTGTGGGCGGGTGTATGCGGGTGGGTTTATGTGGGTGGGTGTATGCGGGTGTATGCGGGTGTGTGGGTGTGTGGGTCTGCAGGTGTGTGGGTGTGTGGGTGTGTGTGGACGTGTGGTGGTATGTGTGGATGTGTGGTGGTGTGTGTGGGTGTGCGGATGTGTGCGTGTTTGGGTGTGTGGTTGTGTGAGTGTATGTGGGTGTGTATGTGGGTGTGTGAGGGAGGGAGTTTGGGAGGAAGGCTGTCTGTGAGGGATAGAGAGAGCGTGGGTGGGATGGAATGTGGGAAGGAATGAAGAAGGGAGCGAGGGATGGAGTGGGGTGGGAGATGGGCTGGGAGATGGGCTGGGAGGTGGGGTGGGATGGAGGGATGGAATGCAGGATAGTGGGAGGGAGTGTGACATGGAAGGACGGAGAGAGGGGGTGTGGAATGGGAAAGTGTGGTATAAAGGGAGTGAGTGTGAGAGGAGGCGAGTGTCGGCGTGTGGGAGAGAGTGAGTGTGGAAGGAGGGGGAGCGGGAGGGAATTTTGGAAGGAAGGAGGGAGTGTGAGTGTGTGTCTGTGGAGGGGGAGTGAATGTGGAGGCAGGGAGCATGGGTGGGCAGACCGCCCATATGTGGGACAACCGGAAGTGACCTAGAATTGTTTCCGCTGCGACTATTGAGGGTGAGACTTCTCGGTTGGAGGACTACTACTACTAATACGACGTGGTGGAACGGGCAGATTGGAATCCTGGCATTCCGAGCTAATACCCCCCTCCCCTCTCTCCTCCCCCCACCCACCCACCCCACCCTAACCCCACCAAACCCCACCCTAAATACACCCAACCTCAACTACTTCAACTCTCTCAGTTCTAACAGAGAATGGCGGGGGCGGCAGGCCGGCCCCCGTGCACCCGAGCCCCGCCACGATTCTAATCCTAATCCTGATCCCTCCCCCGCTGATTACCCCGACCCTACCTGCCTCTTCCCCCCGCCCCTCCTCGCCCTTCCCCCGCCCCTCCCCCCGCCCCTCCCCCCGCCCCTCCTCCGCCGCCCCTCCCCCCTGCCCCCGCCCCTCCCCCGCCCCCCCCCGCCCCTCCCCCGCCCCTCCCCCCCCCCCGCCCTCCCCGCCCCTCCCCCCCGCCCCTCCCCCGGCCCCTCCCCCGCTGCGTACCCCGCCCTACCCGCCCTTCCCCGCCCCCTCCCCCCCTCCTCCTCCCACCCATACACCCGCCCATACCCACACCCCTGGCCCCCCCCCTCCCGGCGCCCCCTCCAGCCGCCTGTCAGTGGCCCCCGCTCTGTGCCGCCTGTTATCATCTCGTCGTTCCTCTCGCCAGGGGGGGAAGGGGGCGTTGTTCCAGCATTTGTTTCTGGGCCGACTCAGGACCATAAAGTCCGTCGTTTTTTTCTTCTTCAAGTATTTATTCATCGAATAATATCTCTTGTCAGCGCCAGAGCACTGGTCTTCCGGCCGTACAGTACAACTCCTTAATACATAAATGATACTACCATCAGTTGTAATAGTGACTGCATGCAAATCCTGTGTTGTTACTAAAAGTATTATACATTTTATAATGAAGTATCAGCTGTAGTAGTAACTGTGTACACATCCAGTCCAATAGAGGTATCGTGCACAAATGAAACTACTATCAGTTGTAATAGTGACTGCATGCAAATCCTGTTTGTTACCAAAAGTACCATACATTTGATAAATGAAACATCAGCTGTAGTAGTAACCATGTACAAATTCAGTCCAATAAAAGTATCATGCATTCAGTGAATATGTATTACATGGGTTTAGAATTGTCCTTAAGCACTTTTTCCTTTTTCTTTTTAAAAGAAATATCTCAAAATATATATACCTGTTTCCCAAATACACAGTGACTGCATGCAAATCCTGTTTGTTACTAAACATATTAATATTATACATTTTATAAATGAAGTATCAGCTGTAGTAGTAACTGTGTACAAATCCAGTCTAATAGGAGTATCGTGCATAAATGAAACTACTCTCAGTTGTAATAGTGACTGCATGCAAATCCTGTTTGTTTCCAAAAGTACCATACATTTTATAAATGAAATATCAGTTGTAGTAGTAACTGTGTACAAATCCAGTCTAATAAAAGTATCATGTATTCAGTGAATATGTGTTACATGGGTTGTTGTTGTTGTTGGCGTCGCTGCCACCCATGCCATAATTGTTGTTGGTGTTGCTGTTCCTGCTGGTGTTGTTGCTGCGGATGTTGCTGGTGTTGCGACTAGTGTGGTTGATGTTGTTGATGTCACTGTTGTTTCTGCTGTTGCTGGTATTGTTGGTGTTGTTGGCGTTGCTGGTGTTGTTGGTGTTACTGGTGTTGCTGTTGTTCGTATTGCTGGCGTTGCTGGTATTGCAGCTGCTGTGGCTGATGTTGTTACTGTTGCTGTTGCTCCTGTTGCCACTGTTGCCGTTGTTGCTGCTATTGGTTGTAATGTTGGTGTTGTTGGTATCCCTGGTGTTGCAGCTGCTGTTTCTGTGGTTGTTGCTGTCCATGTTGCTGCTGCTGTTTGTGCTGTCACTGTCATGTTGCTGTCACTGTTGTTGCTGCTGTTGCTGTTGTTGCTGCTGTTGCTGTTTTTGCTGCTGTTGCTGCTGTTGCTGCTGCTGTTTCTGCTGTTGTTGCTGTCAGTGTTGGTGCTGCTGTTGCTCGTGTTGCTGTTGTTGCTGCTGCTGTTTCTGCTGTTGGTGCTGTTAGTGTTGCTATTGCTGCTGTTGCTGCTGTTGGTGGTGTTGCTGATCTTGCTGGTGTTATTGCTGCTACTGCTGTTGTTTCTGTGCGGTTGTCGAACCCACCTTGTCTATGTATATAAGTGCGTTGCCTGTATGTAAGTAATCGTAAGCATTAAACGGCATGGACGTAAACCATTTAAAAGACTTACAATTCTAAGTGACGGCTGTTGTAGTCTACACTGACCCTAACACTAGTAGCCACATAGCCAGGTAGATGTGGATAGGGTGATTGCATCATCGAGCCTAGGTAGTGTAATGGTTAGCACAATAACCCTGGGTTCGAAGTGTGGGTTCGAATCCTGCTCTTGGCGCAATATTTCCCATCTTCATCACCCCCATGGGACGTATGTTAAAAAACAGGGTTTTTATAATACGATATCCCACAATATGAAATTGATAGACTTCAACTGGCAAGCACAATAATAAATTATATTTCTACAGAAAACAAACTGAAATGGATTTGTCGATTTTGCGCCGGAACATTTCACATCATTTCATTCTTTTCTTCAATGATGCCCCTTGCAAATGACAGCTTTGTGGGGGGTTAGACATCTAACTAGGTCGCAGCGTCTCATAATAGATACACAGACTTGGTTTGACCTTAGATGTTGCTAGGACGCAAAGCTCCAACCACTGTCGCAGCTGACACCTCCTTCTTTCCGATGTTTATGGCAACCTCCTCGATTCTTCCTCCTCCTCTTCCTTCTTCATGAATACCTAGTCACCACGCTAACGTGCATCAAGGCTTGGTACAATACTGAATACGCCCCCTATAAAGGAGCACACACACAAAACAGCAATAAAAAAACGGAACCCCCCCCCCCCAAAAAAAAACCCTAGATAATTCAAGACAAACACACCAATATATGGTTAAGAAACAAGCAAACACTCACACATTCATAATAATAATATTGATACTACTACTAATAATAACAATATCCACACAAACTCGCAGAGAAAAAATAAATAAACAAAAAAACAACAACAAAAAGCTAAATAAACAACAGAAGCAACGGCAATAACTGTCCGCTCTCGACATGTCTTTAGAGCCTTTAGTGAGGAGTTGGAATGATAGTGGTGGATGGGGGGGAAGGAGGGTGGAGGGGGAGGGAGGGCGGAGGGAGGGGAGGGGGAGGGGGGGAGGTGGTGGGGGGACGGGGAGGGGAAAGGGGGAGAGGGAAGAGGGAGGGAAGGGGAGAGGAGAGGGAGGGGGGTAGGTGGTGGGGGGATGGGAAGGAAGGAGGGTGGAGGGGATGGAGGACGGAGGGAGGGGAGGAGAGAGGGACAGGGGAGAGGGAGGGGGCAGAGAGGGATGGATAGGAGGAAGGGGGAGGGAGGAAGGGGAGAGGGGAGCGAGGAATAGGGAGATAGGGGGAGGGTAAAAGGGGAGAGGCAGGGCGGAGGGGAGGAGATGAAGAAGGAGCGTGGCAGTGCGAGTGTCAGCGTGCAGGCTTAAGCAGTGTGGATCGAGGGGCTAGCAGTGATTTAGAAGCCGCACGCTCCAGCCTCTAACCGATGACAGACGACCTTGCCCGTCGCTGCGGACCTTTTCCCGTCGCCCGGGCGCTATCAACTTCCGGTAAAGATGCGCGCCGAGGTGCCCAATTGGGTGCTGGCTGCGCAGCTGTGTCGTGGCACCGCCTAATTCGCCTGTTTAGCTCGCGGCTGCGGGGAGATGGGGAAAAGGGGTGGGTGGTGGGTGGGGGTGGGGGGGGGGAGGGTGGGAGCCGGTTGTGGTGGTGGATGGGTGGGGGGTGAGGGAGGAGCCCATCATCACCCCACCCGGGTACAGTGGCACGGCACCGGGGGTGGAGATGGGGGTGAAGGGGTGAGTATGGGGTGAGGTGTGTGAGGGGTGAGGTGTAAGGGGTGAGGGCTGAGGGTGAGGGGGTGAGTGAGAGGTGGGTATGAGGGGGTGAGTGGTGAGCGGTGAGGGTGAGGGGATGAGTGAGGGGTGAGGGGGTGAGGGGGTGAGTGGGGGTGGGGGTGAGGGGTGAAGTGAGCTGGGTGTGAGTGGGTGAGGGGCTGTGGGTGTGAGAGGTGAGGGGTAAGGGTGAGGGTGTGAGGGTTTAAGGGGTGGGGATGAGGGGTGAGCGGGTGCGGGGTGAGGGAGA
>CM059189.1:109432125-109478465 GCA_030323885.1 Branchipolynoe longqiensis | reverse complement strand
GCTTGTGCCCCTCGTTTATTCACTAAACTGCTTAAACCGTTTTTTTCAGTAATGGCGGTCTTTTTCCTCCAACATGAAGCGGTACCTCTGTTCCGCTTCCCTGGTCTTGGATTTCTCCTCCTCCAGGTTTTTCTGGAACTCCTCGTGGTGTTCCGACCAGACGGTCTCCGAGTAGGAGACCCGCGCCGCTTCCAGGCGGTTGAGCCAGTAAGTGCTCATTTGTTCGATGACGAACATAAACATATCCATACCCTCGACGGACTCCTTGGAAGAGTCTAGCTCGAGGGAACGCTGGACGGCAGGCGGTAGCCCAACGTACCGATCCAGTAACCGCTTCTTCGCCACTGGAGATAATTCCGGGGAGAAGGAACCTGCAAGAAGGGTGGAGGAGTGCTCCTGGGTAGGAGCAGGTCCACTCATCGCCTCCGCTCGGCGCTTCAAGTCGCGGCGGACGGACTCAGAAACTGGGCCAACCGTTGGGATGGTCGGGTCCAGTGGTTTCGCGCTTTTGCGCCTCACCGGTTGAGCCTGGCTGGTGGAAGCCTTGGCTACCGCTGCCGGTGGCGGTTTGGGTTGGAGGGCGGCCAGTCGCCGGCCCTCTGCCTCGCGGAACTCCTCGAGGTCTTTGCCGTGCGCGATTTGCGCGGCAGTCTTGATTAGAGGAGGATCCTCCGCGATGCTCTCCTCAAGTGCATGGGCATACGACACGCCCGGCTCGGTTTTCCCCGCGGTGAAGGTACGGGGAGCTGGTGGCTGCGGCTTACCTCGACCGTGTCGAGATCCGCGGCCTGCAGGACGCTCAGGACGGGGGATTCCGTCCAGTCGCTCTTGGGTGCTCCGACGAACACGGAAAAAGTGCGATTTGTCCACATCGCAAGCACCACCATATAAGCACACCGCCACGGTGTGCTCTTTCCTGGAAAGTCGCAGCGTCTCTTCGACGGTCTGGCGACCCCTGACGACCTCATGATCCGGGTCGTACGTGTAACGGCAGCGGGCCGACAAGGACGGATCCTTTGCCACCATCGCCAACTTCCGAATCGTATTTTGTGGGCGCTTGTGTCCCGTTTTGGCGCAAATACCGTAAGACAGTAAATGGCGCAACATTAGCCCTCTCCGATGGGTGGAGAAAGGCTTGCCCTTTTTTGCAAAGGAGCAACCGGTCGACTCGTGTTCGTCACACGACCATCTGGGAGCGGTGTACAAATGCTCTTCACAAATGTGTCGAGCTAGCACGTCCCAGCGCTTGTATTTCCGCTCTGGCTTCGTCAAATTGACTGGCACGGCGGATCCCCGATGCAGAAAGTATCTGCAGAACGGACACTTGTCCTGTGGCCTGAAGGTATGGCGCACAAACTTCAGGTGGGCAATGTCCTGTGGGCGGTATTGCGAGCCCATCAGTTTATGGTCGGTGAGGATGAGCTCGCTGATTTTCTGGACGTAGGGTTGCAGGCCAGACTGGTCGTCGTCGACCCAGTCCTCTACGTCCGAATCGCCCCCATCATCTCTGTAAAGAGGGGGAAGGCGCAATTTGCTCCTGCCCGTAGCCGTGGGTTTTTCTAAGAACATCGCTAGTCTACGTGCAGGGCGGGGCGGGTCAAAATATCGCCCATTCATAACGGACTCCTGTACCATACCCAACTCGGCGGCACGTTTAATGGAGACCGGGCCAATACTTTGGCGGTTATACATACAGTTAACGGTACTTGGGTACCGTGCAGGGATAGTAGCTGCAGGGATATCGCTATCCCATTTCAACTCACCCGATTCTAGGCGATCCAGACGAGTCGCCATTAATCCGAAGTCTGGATCGTCGTGGACGTTAACCTGAGGTATATCCTCCTCGTCCGACACGTATTCCACGGGCGCAGCCTTACGGGTGCGGGCGGATCTCGCCGGAGTAGAACCTCCTGCTGGCGAGACGTGATCCTTCAGCGCCTTACGTGTCCTTGACCGCTGTCGAGGAGACCGCCTGGGAGGCTCTGAAGATATAAGCCGCTGTAGGTTAGCTGACTTACCTGGAGATGAACGGGTAGGTCCATCAGCCACAACTTGATCCTTTGGGCGCCGGGGGGCGACCAAGGTGTAGCCGTCCTCAGTGTCCATTGGAGTCACCCGAGGGGCCGTCGTCTCACTGTCAGCCCAGGATTGGGCCACCGGAGAACTACCAGATGAAACCACGGATGGAACCGTGGCCTCTACATCTACCAACAAGGATAGATGGTTCAATGATCGCTGACTAGAAGTCAAGCGGTTCCAGTCTGACACCGGCATCTGCTCGATCTCTCGAGTGTCGGTGTGCAGCACATGGCACATTAAGGGGTTTTCTCCGGGTCCCTCACCCGATCCTCCAACGGCGGAGGAAGCCGACGCCATGTCTGATCGCCTAGACGATCAGACTTCAAATCGACCGATCCTCCAAAGGTGTGGTTGTTTTGTTTGAACCGATCAAGACCTAAAACGCGCACGAACGATCCCTCACCACAAGGTCACGGCACCAGTTTAACCGTCCGGCTATTCCACCCCCGCTTAAGGCGAGCCTAACGTGTTAATATAATTAATTGTTTCCATGTGAATTTCCTTGGCCCGCCGCCGCCGTCGTAGCCTTACCGCCCGCCTGCGCGTATCCCGTCGTCGGTGTCCGTCCCGTACTGTAGGCGCCAGCCAGAGTATCGTCTAAATACTAGATTTGCCACCGTGCGCATTTATCGGCCTAAAGTGTATTTACATTAGGTTATTTCAACTACTGGCTGCCTCCTTCGTCGTTAGAGATATTATGAATGTTACTAAATGAATCCGAATATGCGCAGTCCAGCACGAGCTGCTGCCGCTGTCACTACTGTTTAATGTACCTTATGTCATGGTTCTAGCCTAAAAGTAACACTGCGTTAATTCTGTAAATGTATCAGTTATTAGATGCCCGCAGATGGGTGGATTACTTGCAGAAGGCCAACTTAGGCTTAAGGCCTCTCAGTGCATAGAAAGCAATCTAATATCAAGGTTCCATAGCGGTTAATCTACAATAAGACTGGAGGATAGTAAATAATGCAAGGAACGTCCTGATTCACCTTCACAAGAGCTCACGGTTTATTCTTAACAAAAGACTAACATGGAGACCAACATATATGTAGTTTACTACTAATATCTGTCTCTCGTTCCCTCCCGTGTTGTTCGTATACTTTAGTTTAGAATTTTGACCCGAAAAAGCCTAAATATCGGTGTAAAACGACGGAGCGTGTAGAGACACGTCCGCCGGGTCAGGCCCCGAACGCCCGACCTTCTATCGTTGCTTGGCTAGTCGCCAAGCAACGCTTTACCACCGGGAACCCTCGCGTGCACAAGTGTTAGCAATTTGCGCGCTCGCAAATCGCGCGCGCGCAAATTGCTCAAGGCGAGTAGACACGCCCACTTCACTATTAAGGATAAAAATGAATTATGTAAAGGTCTCCCTAGCCTGAGGCTAGCCTGAAGCTGTATACCGAGGTAAAATAGTATAGTTATACGAATCTTACCTGGGTATAGATGATGGATAACTGTTGTTTTCCCGAGGTAGAAGCCTTGGGTAGACGTGGGCTAGGGCCCACCCACCACGCCCTGCCACGTCTATCCCGTTGGTGTACCGTTACGGGAAAATCATAGTATCCATTGTATTGAAAGATCATTTTTATCCTGAATAAGTAGGTTAAAATTGCTGGTACCTCACGTGCTTCCTTCTCCCTAGCCCACGTCTACCCGAGGCTTCTACCTCGGGAAAACAACAGTTATCCATCATCTATACCCAGGTAAGATTCGTATAACTATACTATATATATATATATATATATATATATATGTACCAAAAATGTCCCTTTTCTCCAAGTGCATTCTTTATGAATACATAGAGGAACATTTCACCAACCTTGAACTGTTTCTTATATAAGAACATCCCTTCATTAATCTCCGGCATCATGTATGAACATATATTTCACATAGCTTATATCATGTCACACTGGGAGTGGGCTATTATTGATTTTAGTTTACATAACATTGTCCCCACTCCATCGCCCAAGAATAGTAATGCTCTTTGCCAATATCTAATTCTGAACCGAAAATCCATATATTTTTACAATGGGTTCGATTCCTGGTCGAGTCAAACCGATGACTTAAAAATTGATACTTGTCGCTGCCTAGCCAGGCGCTCGGCATTATTAGGATAGGGAAAGGAGCAGTGGAATGAGGAAGATCAATCATCCGCGATTGAAATTTCCCCTGCTTAAACAACTATTCTTACTATGGGGATTTCAACATAAACTACAAAACAAACAACAAAAACAAACACTCACTAGAGAACTTAATCAAAGGCAGAGGGTTAAAGCAAAAAATGAGTGAGCTAACAAGGCTTGGAGAAAACAGCTCGATAATAGACCTAATAATAACAGACTCAAATCATACCCACACCTCAGGAACAAGAAACTGGGGCATTAGCGATCATGAATTGATATATGTTACTAGAAAGAAAATAAAAACAAAAAACAAAACTACTCCCCGTATGGGTAGATCATACAAAAACTACACAAAAGAGGCACTAGAAACTCATCTGAAAGAGAAAATTAAATTGCCATTTCCAACTGAGATAGGCGAGTAGACACGCCCACTTCATATGTAAGGCAGTCCTTGACCCTTCTCTAGTGCACACTAATACTAGCACTAAACCTACACTTTCCCAATGGATAAATAACTGACGGCTTTACATCCTAGCAACATATGAGGTTATGTCAGGATGAGTACCTAACAGCATGTTTCAAGTGCGCGTTGATGACAGAAACTTTATAGTGCTGCCTTAGAGGGATACCGTGCCGCCAGCACCATGACTCCCGATATCTCACTCGCTCACATTATCCTGATGTGCTCTATAATCTATTATGGGAATATAAACAAGGACACTACCCCCTAGCAGTTTCTCTCCCTTTACTTACTCTATACCCTAACAACTGTTTATACTGAGATAACCAGACATTGCCAAATCCTGTATTTATTGTTTCTATGAGATTTACCTTAAATGTTTGCACTTCTTATGCGCTAATTTCAATTAAAACCAAGATGGCGAATACTAGTCACTAACACTAGATAAACTATTCACGCCAATCCACAATAACAGTGAATGACAACATTATCTAAGTCCTGGCCAAACCTGCTTCGATAAGAATCTACTGTAAACGAGCTATGGGTGCCTTTGTTGCATGGCATAGAGTTGAGGAATTTGGAGAAAATGCAATAAAACGCAGCAAAAGAAACACCAAGATTACAGCCACAGAAATCTGTCAATTTGACATTAAAAGTCTATTAATCTACCTAATTTAATCAACTTTCAACCCAAAAGGAGTGGGTTATGATAACCCCCCCCCCCTAAAAGGCAAGATAGCAGCCACAGAGAGCTGTCGACTACAATTTAAAAGTTTATTAATCTATTCGATTTAAACGACAATGCCTATCTAACAGAGATTGAATCCGCCCCCACCACCACACACACCCCAGAACCCCCCCTTTTTTAATTTGTTGCTGTTCCTCTGTTATTTCCAGTCAACCATATACAATGACAGAGACAGTCCAAATAACAAATGTTTATTTAAGACCTAAATGCACTGGGATTGGTCCCACTGCTTCACTGGTCACAGCTGGTCCAGTGTATTATTAACAACCCCACCCCAACAACATAATTCATAAACTCACATAACTAACTACACTAGAGTAACACTAGAATATTTCTAACAAACTGACATTTATATACCGCTTGCCTAACTGCAACTGAACATTAAAACTTACTACAACTTAACCAACTGAATACAGAAGATAACTTCTGCTTACATTCTAAATACTATGTAAATACTCACATTGATCTGACTAATATTGATCTAGTTATATGACACTACTGTTACCATATTGCTATGGAACTTTTGGGTTACAGAATTCCATTGTGTTATGCCAGGTACACACCTCCCGTATACGATTCATGCGCTAAAACTGACTGTGTGTCACAACCCGACCCGTCCCGTTTCGCGACTAAAACTGGCCGATTCATTTTTCTAATCTTAGTCTTAAGCAATAAAACTGAGTTTTAAGTCATGAATCGGAAGCATTAGGTGCATTAGGGGGTCACACACCTAAAGACTGAAACTGACTAAAACTCAAACTTAATCGCGAAATGGGCAGTTTTAGGTTTTATACGGGAGGTGTGTACCGGGCATTACATGCTGCAAATTGTGTATTTAACAGTTATTGTACACCTTATACTATATACCTTTTGTGTAAATAACCCTGATATGAAAAATGGCTGGCAGACCAGTGCTTCGGCACTGACACAAGACTTATTCAGCAGAATAAACATATTTAACACCAAAAAAAAAAAATTATATTAATCTAGTATCTATTCGATTATATAGATATTTCAACTCAAAAGGGGAGGGTTGTGATAGATAAGTATTTGAACGATGTATTTAGCACATTATATTACAAATTCATGTAGGTATTCCCATAACGCCGCCTTTAGACAGTGTTTTATTCTAATGGGTTGCTTAGCAACCATGTGAAAGAGACAAGGATGGAGAGGGAGCCGAATGAGGAACAGATGCTGGCTTTGGTGGTTTATAAAACTTCTGAGAGAGCAGATTATGGAGCCTCTGTAGAAGGGACACGGCATCACAGCACATGCCTAGAAGCCAACCCCACCACCCCCACACAAATACACCCACATACACACGAGAAGGGGTCGATGAGGGAGCGATGAGAGTGAGAGGGGAGGGTGACAGGTATGGGTGGGTTGGGGTATGTATGGGGGTGGGGATGGCGGGGAGGTTGGGGTTTGGGGGGTGGGAAAGGGGTGAGGGTAGGGGGAGGGTGGGGGTGATGTTGCGGTGGGGTGGGCGGAGGGAAGGTGGGGTTGGGTGTGTACGAGGCTGGAGGTGGGTGGGTGGGGATGGAGGGTGGGTATCTAGGTGATGGTTCGGGTGAGGGGTGAATGTGAGGGGGGGAAACTAGGCGGGTGGGGAAGTGGAGGGGGGAGTGGGGGGGTGAAGGTGGAGTGAGGTTGGGGGGGGGGCTGTAATTGGTTGGTTGTTTGAATGTTACGTCCTGGCAACATTTAAGGTCATATCAGGATGGGTACCGACACGGGAAAGTGCGCAATCATAGCGACTTTATAGTGCCAGCCCCACTGGGACACTGATATCCCACTCAGTCACATTATCCTGATATTGAACCAGCCAGTCCTTGCCTTATCCTAATAATGCTGAGTACCTGGCTTGGAAGCGACAAGTATCAATTTTATAAGTCACAGATTTGATTCGACTGTGAATCGAACTCCCGACCTTCCGCACGAGAGGGCCCCGCTCTGTGGGTGGTGTGTGTGTGGGGTGGTTTGTGTGTGGAGGTGGAGGGTGACTGTAGGGGTGAGTAGGAGGTTGTGTGGTGTGTGTGGGGTGGTGTATGTGTGGAGGTGGTAGGTGGCAGTAGGGGTGAGTAGGAGGGTGGGTGGTGTGTGTGTGGGGTGGTGTGGAGGTGGTGGGTGATGGTTGGGGTGAGTAGGAGGGTGTGTGGGGGGGTGTAGGTGGTGGGTGACTGTAGGGGTGAGTGGGAGGGTAGGTGGTGTATGTGTGGGGTGGTGTGTGGAGGTGGTGGGTGGCGGTTGGGTGAGTGGGAGAGTGGGTGGTGTGTGGGGTGGTGTGTGGAGGTGATGGGTGACGGTATGGTGAGTAGAAGGGTGTGTGGTGTGTATGTGGGTGTGTGTGAGGTGGTGGGTGACGGTTGGGGTGAGGTAGGAGGGTGTGTGGTGTGTATGTGGGGTGGTGTGTGTAGGTGGTGAGTGACGGTTGGGGTGAGTAGGAGGGTGGGTGGTGTATGTGGGAGTGGTGTGATATGGGAGGTATTGGGGTGTGTGTGTGTGGAGGTGGTGGGTGACGGTTGGGTGAGTGGGAGAGTGGGTGGTGTGTGGGGTGGTGTGTGGAGGTGATGGGTGACGGTATGGTGAGTAGAAGGGTGTGTGGTGTGTATGTGGGGTTGTGTGTGTAGGTGGTGGGTGACGGTTGGGGTGAGTAGGAGGGTGTGTGGTGTGTATGTGGGGTGGTGTGTGTAGGTGGTGAGTGACGGTTGGGGTGAGTAGGAGGGTGGGTGGTGTATGTGGGAGTGGTGTGTATGTGGGGTGGTGTGTGTGGAGGTGGTGGGTGACGGTTGGGTGAGTGGGAGAGTGGGTGGTGTGTGGGGTGGTGTGTGGAGGTGATGGGTGACGGTATGGTGAGTAGAAGGGTGTGTGGTGTGTATTGGGGTGGTGTGTTGAGGTGTGGGTGACGTTGGGGTGAGTAGGAGGTGGGTGGTGTGTGTGTGGGTGGTGTGTGTGTAGGTGGTGGGTGACGATTGGGTGAGTAGGAGGGTGGGTGGTGTGTGTGGGGTGGTGTGTAGGTGGTGGGTGACGGTGGGTGGAGTAGGAGGGTGGTGTGTGTGCGGTTGGGTGTGTGTGGGTGATGTGTGTAGGTGGTGGGTGACGGTGGGTGAGTAGGAGGTGTGTGGTGTGTGGGGGTGTGGTGTGTACGGTAGGGGTGTGTTATGAGGGGGTCTGGTGTGTATGTGTGGGGGTGGGGGGGGGGTGACGTGTGAGTATGTGTGTGTGGGGGGTTACCATGTGGGTGGGATGGTAAGTGAGTACGTGGGTGGGTTACGTGTGTGTGGGGGTGTGGGTGGGTGGTGTGTGACGGTAGGCGTGGGTAGGAGGGGGTGTGGTGTCTGTGTGTCGGGGGGTGACGTGTGAGTATGTGTGTGTGGGGGGGGGGGGGGGTTACCATGTAGGTGGGATGGTAAGTGAGTACGTGGGTGGGTTACGTGTGTGTGTGTGGGGGGGGGGATAATGTGATGTGCGTGTGAGGGCATGTGAGGGTAGGATCAGCCGGAGCCGGCCATGACACCCGTACCACGTGACTGCTCCCTGTGAACCCCTCTCACCGCGCATGCGTGTAGCCGATTACAACGCTATCGTCGCGTCTGCAACTCGGAGACAGAGACTGCTGCGCCGATCTAACAACAAAAAACAAATAAGCAAAACCAACAAAGCACCAAAACAACTGACGATCGAATGTTCTTCTTATCACTCCTCTCATTCTATTTTTGGCGGGAAAAGGGACGCATTGACATTTCCCCCCCATACAAAAGATCTCTGACTGGAATATAGTTCATTGATGACTTATCAGCGCGATCCCAGTCACGTGACCCTCGCCCCGTCCTGATATGACCTTAGTTGTTGCCAGGATGTAAAACTCCAACGACAAACCGACCAACCGTGACCATCGCCAGCTTTCTGACCAGTGAGGGGGTGGGTGGTCAGTGGTGCGGTGTCTGTGGGGGTGGGGGTGGGATTGGGGTGGGGGTGGGGGTGGGGTGTAGGTGGGTTGTACCCGCTCACCTCAATACCACTCACCCCCTCACGCCCTCATCCCTTCAACCCTTCATCCCTTCGTTCTTTCACCCTCTAAGCTCTTAAACCCCGTCCCCCTAACTCCATCACCACCTCACCCTTCCACACCCTCACACTCTCACAACATCACACCCTCACTTCCACACCCTCACACTCCCTCACCACCTCACCTTTCCACACCCTCACAGTCTCACACCATCACATCACACCCTCACTTCCACACCCTCACACTCCCTCACCACCTCACCTTTCCACACCCTCACAGTCTCACACCATCACATCACACCCTCACTTCCACACCCTCACACCCTCACACTCCCTCACCACCTCACCCTTCCACACCCTCACACTCTCACACCATCACATCACACCCTCACTTCCACGCCCTCACACCCTCACACTCCCTCACCACCTCACCATTCCACACCCTCACACTCTCACACCATCACATCACACCCTCACTTCCATGCCCTCACACCCTCACACTCACACTCCCTCACCACCTCACCATTCCACACCCTCACACTCTCACACCATCACAGCACACCCTCACTTCCACGCCCTCACACCCTCACACTCCCTCACCACCTCACCATTCCACACCCTCACACTCTCACACCATCACAGCACACCCTCACTTCCACGCCCTCACACCCTCACACCCTCACACTCCCTCACCACCTCACCCTTCCACACCCTCACCCTCTCACACCATCACAGCACACCCTCACTTCCATGCCCTCACACCCTCACACTCCCTCACCACCTCACCCTTCCACACCCTCACACCATCACATCACACCCTCACTTCCACGCCCTCACACCCTCACACTCCTCACCACCTCACCCTTGCACACCCTCATACTCTCACACTATCACAACATCACACCCTAACATCTACACCCTCACACTCTCACACATTCACTCCCCCACCGAGTCGCCCTCTCACACCCTCACAACATGAAACCCTCACACAATCATTCCCTTACAATATCACAACCTCACAACATCACACCGTCACATCCTCACCCACTCACACCCTCACAACATCACACCCTCACATAAGCACTCCCTTACACTCTCACACCCTCACAATATCACACCATCACATCCTCACTCACTCACACCCTCACAACATCACACCCTCGCATAATCATTCCCTCACACTCTCACACCCTCACAACATCACATCTTTACCCACTCACACCCTCACAACATCACACCCTCACATAATCATTCCCTTACACTATCACACCCTCACAACATCGCACCATCACATCCTCGCCCACTCACGCCCTCACAACATCACACCCTCAGATAATCATTCCCTTACACCCTCACAACATCACAGCATCACACCCTCACACCCTCACATCCTCACACATTCACACCCTTACACCCCTTCTTACTCTCACACCCTTACCCCCACACCCTCACAACATCACATCCTCATACTCACACACTCACACACTCACATCCTCACACTCTCACCCCCTCACACCCGCACCATCACACCACCATGCCCATAGTACAATACCCTCATACCCTCACACTTTCACACCCTCACACCCACGCATTCTTACATCCTCACCCCCTCATCCCTCATCCCTCACCCCCTCACAACTCCCCCCCCCCCTCCCCTGCCCTTACATCAACCAACACCAACTTATGGTAATGCATGTTTCGGGTGCAGTGTGTTATGTACAATATTCCTTGTCCTTATTCTGACTTGACAGATGGTACTGAACTAATTGCTTATTTCTGCAGGCTGTGGAAGGTTGAATCGTTTGTTACTCGTGAGTTTTCTTTTTGGAATAATGTAATCCTGACACAGCCATTGCAACGCTTAGTTGTTGTTGTTATCTAATGAATACAACCAAGTTTGTGGTGTTCTCTGTGCTGGAGTGGTTAGAATGTCTGAGGTTTTTCTAGGTCGGACTCCTAATCTGAAGGTCGGTGGTTTGATTCCCCGTACCCCCTCCTCTGCCAATTTGGATTTCCACCGCTGTGTATAACTTACAGCATCATCAAAGGCCAGTTGCTCTCATACCATGTCTATGTGGTGTGGGAAGTTAAAAATCCCTTGGGTCAGTAAAAGTGTATGCTTGGGCTTTCTATCGACAAACTGTCTAATGGTGAAAACAAGTCTATTCAGACTTATCCATAATAGGCAGTATAAACCTTCACCAAAAAAACTAACAAGGTTGTTGTCGTTGTAAAGTGTAATTCGTTCAAGGCCAGGTATTGTAGCAGCGTGTGAAGTGACAGTCACACTCTGACCTCATTATGAGTAGATCCATACATTAGATTGAGCTTTTTTTTTCTTTCTTTTCTTTTTTTTTCTTTTTTTGTTGTAAATATAGTTTATTCATTGATTAAAATATTTTGTCAGTGCCATGGCACTGGTCTTCCAGCCATGTGAATATTTAGTCTGATATTGTCATCAGCAGCTAGCTCAAGGCAGCTGAAATAACAATATTAATCATTCCAAGACTTACATATGGTATATATTATCTATATCCCTGGTCGAGTCAAACCAATGACTTAAAAATGTATACTTGTCGCTTCCTAGCCTGGTGCTCGGCATTAAAAGGATAGGGCAAGGACTGGTTAGCTCAGTGTCAGGATGATGTAACTGAGTGGGATATCAGGGCATGGTGCTGGCGGCCTGATTTCCCAGTGGGGCAGCACTATAAAACGTTGCTATGAGTGTACGCTGTCACAAGTCGGTACCCGTCCTGATATGACCTTATATGTTGACAGGACCTAAAACAACAAACAAACAAATATCATCTATATTACTTTGGTTGGAAGTAACCTTAATTGAAGAGTTCAGGTGCAAAACTATGTAAACGCCAATCCAAAAGTAGAGATAAACACTGGAAACAAACCATCAAACAATTAAATTGTTTTATATTCTTATTTTCTTATTCATTGCTCCATAATAATTTCATCATAACAAAAGTGGAATTAGTGAGAAATAAAATGAGCTTGACGTGAAAATCTATTATTTTAATGACATATTTGGATTGGCTTTTACAGGGTTATGCGCCGGAACTCTTCAATTTTAAATGGCTATCTTTGGACATATTTGAAGGGAAAACATGGCAATTTAAATTTGGCAAGCTTGTAAAAATATTGACCCCTATAGACTACCATTGTAATCATCATCATCATGCTGTCGGTCGCAATGTGACAAAGACTGCTTTTATTTCTTAAGCGCCGCTATTTTGTGCGGTTGTGCATTTCATAAAAGCTGCTTGCAAAGTGTTGAAGTGCTGCTGGCTTTTGAAAGTTACTAGCAGCACTCTCTCGGGGAGTAAATAGAGGTCTCACAACGGCAAGAACACGTCAAGACAGGCGCAAACTATTTGTCCCTGCAGTGGCTGGTTGGGAGATGTTGGGAGTTCCATACATCACCGCCCTTAATGCTGCCACGGAAGCATGGTTTTCTGTTAGGGTTTGCTCCCTTAGCCTTTGGTTCTATCAAGTACCTGTACACCACAAGGCAGTGGTTTATAACTTTGCAAGGCAGGGGCATCAAACTCCCTGAGGTATTTTAGGAGGTAGGTACTGCAATACCCGCAGTACCAGGTTCTATCAAATTAGCATAATACCCCCTTCAACAGGTACTTAATTAGTGCACAACTATCTAAACTGGATATGCATGATCAAATCAAGGTAATTGTTTTGATTGGTAAATTGTATGCTTCCATCTGACTATGCAGCCTTAATTAAAAGTGCATAGTGCGATGGTTTTGAGTGCCTATCATTTTCTAAGATAAATATATTCGGTTGATCGCTATACTCTACCCTACTCTAGATTGAAGTAACTTTCATTTTAAATGGCTAACCTTTGAGATATTTACAGTGCAAGATTAATTTTGGAAAGCACGCCAAAACTCTGACAACAAAGGTTTGTACAATAAAAGGTTATATTACATTGACTTGGTATTCCCTTCTATGCAGCCACAGTTGCTTAATAAATGCATCAATGTCTAAGTTAGGTATATATGAAAAGTTCAGGCGCTAAACCCTGTAAACGCCATTCTAAAAATGTCGTTAAAATAATAGATTTTTACCTCAACCTCATCTTAAATCTCACTAATTCCACTTTTCTTATGACGAAATTATTATGGAGCAATGAATAACCCAATACGAATATACAATTTGTTATTGTTTGGTGGTTTGTTTCCAATGTTTATCCCTACTTTTGTATTGGCCTTTACATAGTTTTGCGCCTGAATTCTTCATATGTAGAAAACAAATCTAGGTCAGTGTTTTGATTTTGAAAAGTTGATGCTTTCATCGGATTATTCAGCTTTCATAATATTACAAGTATTACAGCAGGCAGAGGGTTAACACAGACAGATAAGGATATCCTCAGCAAGCACATATGCCATGGTGGCTGAAGGCTGCCTCTCCCACCTAATGTCCTTGCTGTCCCTCCCACCACTGTGTTTGTGCTGTCAATCATCCATGTGTGGAGTTCTGCAACCAATAGGAGGACAGCCAACCAGGACAGGCTCTATTCTACTCTCCAAGCAGATATTGTTGTAACAGTATAATTTATATTGCCAAACTGGGGATAATTAAAGGACTGATTCTCTACCAGGATGATGCATTATCAGGATGTGCGTTGTGTCCTACTGGACTGTCGCTATCATTCAAAAGGACGGTTCCATAACCATACACCTTCTACATTACTGAGAATAACTATAGCTAACTTTTATCTGGGACCAAGCAAGGTTATCAGTGGTATTCTTTACTAAAAACACATGAAAGGTGGTAACGTAATATTACCAAATTTGTAGTAGGTGATTAAACGCTTGACTCACAACTGCTGTCGGGCAGTGTATGCGCGGCATTGTTCTATAGTGAAGAGGAACTAACCGCCCCTGCCAGCACTGAAGGTAGCAAATGATCCGAGTTGCAGTACGTGGGGGCCTTTATCTTTGTTGTGATGGTCACAAAGCTTCCTCCCACCACCAAGCACTCAACCAGCCCTCACAAGCATGGCCCACACACACCCACCACCCACACTAACCACCCAAACCATCAGGCACACACGCACGCATACACATGCACCACATCCCTCACAACACTGAGGGGTGGTGGTAGCTGGATGTGTGTTTCTCATCAATTACCGCTCATGTTACCAATTTATTTCTGTGCACCAATTAGCGCTCACTCCACCAATTATTGTTCATTCCAGTGAGTATTGCGTAAACATAATCATAATGAAATACAATAACGGGAAAATAGCCAAAGAAAGCGGGCTTCAGACAGATGTAGATAATTACCACAAATCGAGAAACTAAAGCCAGAAGGCAGTGAGTAAAGCCAAAAGACAGTTCATCGTCAAACAGGACCAGCAATGGGGGGAAAACTCTGACAAACTCTGGGAAAACATAAAAATACTACTACCGAATGCAAAAAACAAAGATAACATCACCCTATGTGCTGAGGATGGAAAGGAACTCAGTAAAACAGAAATAGCTGAAACCATGAATAAACATTTTTCAACCATAGGGGGCAAACTGTCAGAAAAATTCAATACAAACTGGGACCCGAAAGCACCAGAACTACACACATCAATTGACACATACTCAAACCACAATACAAGAAATAAGCGACCCAATAACAAATATTGACTGCAGCAAGCCATCAGGCATTGACTACATCTCCAGCACAATACTGAAAGACTCACTCAGCTGCATCCCAAATATAATATGTGATCTCTTCAATAAATCATTTGCTGGAGGGTCGTTCATAAGCTGCTGGAAAATAGCCAAGGTCATTCCTCTCCACAAAGGAGGGGACAGACAATCATTAGGTAACTACAGGCCTATCTCTCTCCTACCAGTACCCGGCAAGTAAATGGAGAAGGTAATGCATAGACACATAATGAATTACTTAAACGCGCACCAAATCCTAAATAACAAACAAGGTGGGTTTAGAAAAAAATCACTCAACAACTAAAACCATAGCTAGCTAAGTTAACTAATGACATTGCAAGCAAGATAAATCAAAAGAACATGGTGGGGGCAGCATTCATAGACTTTAGCAAATCCTTTGACACGGTGGACCACACCACATTAAAAAATAAATTAACCAGAATGGGGATAAATGGGAAAATAGGAGACTGGGTAAGTGACTACCTGCTAAACCGGAAACAATGCACTATACCGAATGGGGCAACATCGGGGAAGAATAGTTACACTACGGAGTACCGCAGGGGTCCATGTTGGGCCCCTCCTGTTCCTAATTTACATAAATGGCCTCAATAATTGGTTAGAAACAGAACGCCTGCCTTTATATGCTGATGACACAGTGGTCTATGCAGCTAGCAAATCACCCGAGGAACTAGAAGCAACCTTAAATAAAACACTATTGAAGTTAAACGAATGGTGCCAAATAAACAAAATAACAATAAATACAAGTAAATCAAAAATGCTACTGTTTGGTACCAGGCACACCAAAAACCTAAAGTTAAACTGCCAACTGGGGCAAGGTCAACTTGAGTCAGTAGACAGCTATCGCTATCTCGGAGTGGAACTAAACAGGCACCTAAATTATGACACCTGCATAACAAATACAATAAAGAAAGCTAATTATAAAATATGGCTACTAGCAAAACTAAGATACTACATGACAGAATGCATGGCAATAAAAATATACAAAGGTATGATCCTACCCTACTTTGACTAGGGTGACGTCATCTACATGGGAGGGAATGCAAACCAGCTAAATAAATTACAAGTGTTACAGAACAGAGCACTAAATGTATGATTCCAGGTCCACAAAAGATTCCCAATGATGGAAGTCCACATTAAATGCAACACAAAACTACTAACAAATAGAGGAGAACTACACCTCAAGCTAATTGCACACCACTACACCACACACCAAGGTCTCACAGTGACTGCTGGTAGAAACACCAGACATACAGGCACACCAGCGCTAAAAGAAACCATAAGCATTAATCAAATACATGAGAGAAGTGTGTTAGTCATGGCCACGGAAGCCTGGAACAAACAACCACCTCCAGTCAGAGCAATCAAGGAACTGGAGGTCTATAAATAATTCCTAAAAAAGACCAAATAAAAACCATACACCATCATATGGGCACCAAAAAACACCTGACCAGGCGCAGTCAAGGCAAACTGTGAAAGAGCACACATGCCAAGGACAGGCCACGGAAGAGGGTGCACATCAAACCTATAAATACACAGCCATCTGGAGAACTCGGAGGGTCGGAACAAATCAGGCCATAGTCCACCTTGGTATGTGTTCTGACACAAATCACGAAAGGTACGGACAGACCAACCATGCTCACCGAACCCAACCTATAATACACTCTGGCATGAGAAAATACCACAACCCGCCACCAGGTTGCAGTCCCGAAGGGTACAGGTGTGTTTTGATGCACCCGGGTACCAACTAGGGACAGAGCACAGGTGAAAGGAAGGTGGTCAAACCAAAAGTCAGGGACAATGCTGTTAGAACTATGGTTAACAATTTAACACTGCAGCCGACCCACCTAGTCACATTCCTGAAGACTATGGATGTGTTCTGGCACATCTTGTTACTAACTAGGGACAGGGCACAAGTGAAAGGAAAGCTGCAAACAAAACAAACAAACAAATTCTGGGAACACATCCTCATCCACAAGCCTATTACCATCTCACTAGATATACATAATAGGCAACATTATTAGTTATATGATAGGAAGTTATACCCCCAAAACAAAGAAAACTAAACTAACATAGATACTAACTACTTAACTAAATGCTGGTGGATGTCCCGGATACCAACCCGGAACCGGAACGCAGGCATACACCATAACATTCCTCACAGCTATCCAGCATTGAAAACAAGCACCCTCATGGGAGCTTACATGCTATGGGCAGAATAAATACTGTATCTATACAAATTTTAAAGAATTTAAATCGTGCATGCTACTGACAATGAGTCAAACTAAGTCCCTGATTATCACCCATTGACACATATATATGTAGGCCTACTTAGTAATTATAGTCCATGATACTGGTGTGTCTTTTTAACCGATTATCGGCCATGCTACTAACACATCAATTCCTTGATTATCGCCCATTTCCATATATAGTTAGGCCTACCCACCAATTATCACCAATGCTACCGGTGCATGTCTTTTTAACCGATAATCGCCCATGATACTGGCACTTATCAATTCCCTAATTATGGCCCATTGCCTCATATACATACTCATCAACTAGCGCCCATATTACTAGCCTTTCCATGTCTTTCGACTGATTATCGCCCATACTGCTGACACTTATTAATTTCCTGATTATCGCCCATGTCCACATATATTTACTAACCAATTATCAGCGATGCTGCCAGTGTATATCTTGTTAACCAATTATCGGTCATGCCACTGACACTTATTAATTCCTCAATTATCGCCCATTGCCACATATGCCTATTATCGCCCAGGCGACCGCCATATATATGTATTACTACCGATTATCGCCCATGCTACCAACGCTGGTATTGCAGGTATTGCAGGTATAGCAATACCTCAGGGAGTTTGACGCCCCTGCCTTGCAGAGTTGTAAACCACTGCCTTGTTGTACAGGTTCTTGTGACAGAACCAAAGGCTAAGGGAGCAAACCCTAAACAGAAAACCATGTCACTGTGGCAGCATTAAAGGCGTTTGATGTATGGAACTCCCAACATCTCCCGACCAGCCACTGCAGGGACAAATAGTTTTGCGCCTGTCTTGACATGTTCTTGCCGGTGTGAAACCTTTATTTGCTCCCCGAGAGAGTGCTGCTGGTAACTTCCAAAAGCCAGCAGCACTTCAACACTTCTGCAGGCAGCTTTCATGAAATGTACAACCGCAAAATGGATGCAACTCTCACAGCAGAGAGCAAAATGGATAGCGGCAGTCATGTAATGAAAGCAGTCTTTGTCGCATTGCGACCGACAGCATGATGATGCTGATGACCGACGCTTATCATCTCCCGAATTATCGGCCATTCTCCCGACATTAACAGGATATGTTGTCTCAGATATTTAATTGGCCATTATTTTCATTTGAACTCTTCACTCAGATGATAACAAACTATATATATGTGTAAGGACGTCAGTTTGTATGCAGTGGCCATTTCTCCAGCGTACACTGTTTGAACCGTATCATATGTCACGTAGAAAACTAATTGATATCGCAATATGCAGCAACAATTAGTAAAACAAAGAAAATAAAGAAGATTATACCTGTCCTGTGTAGGCCTACTTTGAGAACCATCGCTTAGAAATTGAGAGCCCTAATATCGTTAAATGGATCAAACTTTGCGATTTTTTCAAACCAGCGTAAGTTGCTTTTTTATTTATTAATCCTCCAACATAAGTAAGTTTTTATTGTTCTTCCTCAAACACTGCCTCATTGTGAGCATAATTGGGTTAAATGACCACGGAGGTGGTCATTTGCTGTCATTACTGGGGGCGGGAGGGCAGCCAGTGAAGCAGCCACGCCCACCTGTCAATCACAACCACCTCCCCGCAGGAGGCTCACTCCCTAACAGCCAATCAGAGGCCCCCTCTCCCACTGTCTTCCTCAAGCCTCTGCTTCCCCTTACCTCTCCACTCTTCCATTGACACTCGTCAGCTGCACATCTCTTCTAAAAAATATAACCAAAAAACACTTAGCATTCAAAAAACTTGTAACTAAAAAATATGATTAGATGTGTATATCTTCTTTTATGATTTAGGACTATGTTAGATAAGGTGATCCAATAATATCCACCTACTCGATCACTACTCATATCTTGATTGATCACACAAATCACCCTAATTGATTGACAATTTAATCATCACAAAGCACTGTTTGATTTATGTCACTACTGTATTAACTTGCCCGTTCATAAAAAAAACACTGTAGATATGTTGATGATCAATTTATCATTATTGCATAACTTCAAGCTCATGTCAGACTTCGCCTGCAGGCCAGCTCAATCTTGTACAACCTAAACCAAATGCGCCAATGATGACATCTTGATTGCAGAGATTCAGCAAAGTGGACGTCATGAAAATAAGTTTTTGTATTGTTTAAACAAAATGTTATTAACATATTAGGATTTCAGTCTTGAGCATGTTTTATAACATTTTGTAAAGTCTCCGGCTGGCATCTGTGGTTTGTGTAGGCAGGCTATGATGAAATCAATACAGGCAAGAAGAGAAAGGAAGAGTATAAAGAATGAAAGTAGAGAGAGAGACAATGCCCTCAGGAATATTATTATATAGTGGTAAATGGATCTGGTATGGCATACCACCTGACCGTGTACTCCAATGAGCAACAAGCATTTATAGTTCCACCAATGAACAGTAAGCATTCCTGGGTCACCATGGCTACCGTGATCTGCCCACCACCACACCATGTGGTGTGGCTGCTTGGCCACTACATGCCTGAGCTGTGTGTGTGGTGATCCATGACTAACAGTTGGAGGGGAGGGGGTAGTGAGTAGAGCTCCTGAGGCCCCTTACACACTATCACTAGTGCCTCGTTCACACTATCTACCTAATACACAATGACTATTGACCATAAGTAAAGGATCACCAGCAACTACATAAATACATTCATGCACCTGGCACTATATACCATTTACTTTAATAGACCATTTGCATTCCCCACCAATGCGTTTGATCGGAATATTTTACAATTTGTTGATGAAACAAAGCAAATTGCAATCACAGACAACTGGTCTTCCTAATTCCACTCCGCTACTCTCCCTATCCAAGTATCGCCAAATTCCAAACTCTGGAGCAACAAGTATAATATTTCTTTTTAGGTCATCGGGTTGACTTGGCCCGGGTCAAAACCCACAACCCGCCATATCGGTTTATTGGTTGTTGGAGTTTTACATCCTGGCAACATCTAAAGTCATATCAGGACGGTACCGACTTGTGACAGTGCGCACTCATGGTGCCTTTATAGTGCTGCCCCACTGGGAGACCAGGCCGCCAGCACCATGACCTGATATCTCACTCAGTCACATTATCCTGACACCTACCCAAAGCAGTCCTTGCCCTATCACAATAATGCCGAATACCTGTCTAGGAAGCAGCAAGTTTAAATGTTAAGTCCTTGGCTTGACTCAACCAGGGTTTTAACCCGAGGGTTAGAATCCAAGGATTTATCAAAATGGGAGGCGGACGCTCAACCCATTTGGCCATCACGTCTGGTAAACCCCGCTACATGGGAAACAGGTGTTCATCTCACTCGGCTAACCTGTTTGATCGATGGTTTCTTCAGAAGAGGGGCTCATCGCTTGAACAGCTGTATTTGAGGAGAGGCGTGATTGGTGTGTGTGGCGGTTGGGGTGACGGGGGTGGCTCGGGAGGGGCGGGGGGGGGGAGGGGGGGGAGGGGGAGAGTGATACTGACAGTGCAGGATGCTCGCTGCAAATGACTGTGTGAGAGCCAACAATTTAAATCTCTGCAGATTTATCCATGTCCAAAAGTGTCCTATTATGATTGTCGATTGATTGTCGGTTGGTTGTTGGTACTAGCAACATCTAAAGTCATATCAGGACGGGCACTCATGATGCTGTCACACTGGGAAATCAGGCCACCGATATCCCACTCAGTCACATTATCCTGACACTGACCTAACCAGTCCTTGCCCTATCATGTTAATGGTCAGTGCCAGGCTAGGAAGCGAGAAGCATCGATTGTATAAGTCATTGGTTTGACTCCACTGGGAACCGAACCCCCGACCTTCCGCACGCAAAGCCCGCGCTCGTCCGCTTCGGCCCCCGCGCTCAATCCTCGTATGAGGCGTGCCCGCAATAACTGTTAGATGATGCATTGTTTTTATTTGTCTTTCGTCTTCTTCTTCTTCGATGGTTTCTTCTTCACATCACTCTCTATCAGTTACAAGTAACTATGCATCATTGCTCACACTCATTCATTTCACCCTTTTGTTGCATAGATAGAAGTACATCGGACATTTTATATTCAGGCAATTTCTTCTTCTTTTTTCTTTTTTTTATTGAGGCTGTATTTATACTGTCCATAGCATGTAAGCCCGGGTATCCAGGCTTGTTTTCAATGCTGGCCAGCTGTAGTGTTGGTGTTGTCTTACCACGCAGTAGCTGCTGATAAGTTATTTGATTGTCTGCATTTCAGTAGCAGATAGATCTGTTATTACGTTTAGTAGCCTATGTTAGTTTTTTTGGGGGCTCTCTTGGCATTGAATTTTTGTTCTATTCTTATTACTATGTTAGTTGTTTTCTTAGGGTTCTATGTTAGTGTTTTGGGGTTTTCTTGCGAAGAGTTTTCCGCTTTTTTCTTCCTCTTCCTCTTTCCATTCCTTGTCTTGTACTTGTAGAAGTGCTAGCAGTGTTGGCATATATATAAATAATATACATATGAGAATGTCTCAAAAGGTGCTAACTCTTCGTTTTTTCTGTCCATAGTAACGATTGACACAAAACAGCACAGGAACAGTTACACTGAAAACACAAAGACATTTGCTTCAAATCAATATGTATTCTATTGGGATTATGAAACACCATGTAAAAAACAAATCAGTTTATCCTGAGCAAATGCATAAATAGATAGTGTGTTGATCGTTACTATGGACAAAGTATTGTCCCATATTGCTTAGCACCTTTTGAGACAGTCTCATATATATATAATATACACATAGTAAAACCTCACTAACCAACCACCTGCACTGATGGACCACTCCCCTATATCGCTCGCTTTAATTGGGTCCCAAACGATCGCCCATACAAAACCATTGTAATGATTTTAAAAAACTCCCTAAACCAATCACCTCCCTAAATGGACCATTTAAAGTCGGTCCAATGGTCGGTCGATTTAGAGAGATTTTACTGTATATGAAAGTGAGCAGAGTGACAGTTGGCTGACCGTGTATGGGAGGCGGGGAGGAGAGAATGTCCGCTCCGCAGTGAATAACATGGAAGTTAAAGTTGCATAGTCCGATGGTTTTGAGTTTCTGATATTTTCTGAGCTAAGTATGTTAGGTTGATCGGTATAATCTACCTTACTTTAAGTTGAAGTAACGTTTATTTTAAATGGCTAACTTTTGAGATATTTGAAGTGTAAGGATGCAAAATTATTTTGTGCAAGGACGCCAAAACTCTGACACCATAGGCTTCTACAGTAAGAAGTTCTATTGAATTGACTCGATATTCCCTTTTGTGTAGTGACAAATGTTTAATAAATACACCATTATCTAAGTTGGATATTTTAGAATCAAATCTAGATAATTCTCTTGGTTTTGAAAAGTTCATGTTATCATCGGACTATGCAACTTTAAGGTGGTTAGAGAGAAAGATTAAGGGGATGCCAATATTTATATCCACATAATAAATTATATAGTACATATCCTTGCTATTAGATTCCCGAAAGCGATGTTCTCTCTCCATTGGTCATGTTGTTTAGGCAACATGGGTAATTCGGGATCGACATGGGACTCCTGCCTCCCACCGCTACCCCCTCCCCCGACCTATACCTTAGTTCTCCCTTTTAACTATAGGGGGCTGGGAGGCGACTCCAGGTGGTGCCCCCGCCCTAGCGCGCTGGTAGCCTCTGCTTGTACCTGGGCCGGGCCCCTGTGACCTCACTTCCGCCCTCCCGCCTCTCCAGACGGCACTTCACCTCCAGACACCGACCCAAGACCACCTCCCGCCTTTTCTCACCACCCCACCCGACCCTACTTTCAGACTGGGACATGTTGGGTTGAGTGCCCAGTTCACGCAGAGACTTGAACTTACTACCTTGTTACTATTGACCCCACATTGTATTTTACCTGTATGTCTTCTCCTTACTAGATTAATAAATTCCATACTAAGTAGTTCCGTGTCGTGTCCTGAATTATATATATACAAAGGAATATCTAGCAATAAAATGGCGGCGTTGCATGGCAGAGGATGCAGAGGGCAGTGTCATGTGTGTGACACACGCTGAAGTAAGCGGAAATTACATGTCACCAGGCGAACAGGTGTCATGAGCTAACCATTACCCAGACTTAACTATTCATGATGAGGCTTTAGAATAAATTAATTTGCTGATGGCTTTCAGTCTCTAGCTCTTTTTTTTTTATATAGATAGATATGAACAGATTAGGGGCAAAACTCCGTGAACGCCAATCCAAGAATGCAGCTGAAATAAAATATTTGTATCTGAAAATGTAATTCTAACTAATTCCACTTTTCTGATGTTGACATTCTTATTTGAGCAATGAACAAAATGTAGGAATGTAAAAAGAGTAACCTTTTGAAGGTTTGATTCCAATGTTTATATCAATTTTTGGATTGGTGCTTACAGGGTTTTGCGGCTGAACTCTTCATATATATATATATTATAATCGTTGATATAATCTACAATACCTTCGTTTAAGGTACCGGTAGCTTATATTTTAAAGCATTAACTTAAGAGATATTTGAAATGAGCACATATAAATATCATATTGGCATGCCCTGGTAAATTGCTGGACACACACAATAGGCTCCAGGAATGAATAAGAGGTTCTGCTAAATTGACTTAGTATTAACTGATATGCACAACACCAATGTCTACGTTGATATATATGAGACTGGCTCAAAAGGTGCTAAGCAATATGGGACAAAACTGTGTCCATTGTAACGATCAACACACTATCTACTTATGCATTTCCTCAGGATAAACTGATTTGTTTTTTACATGGTGTGTCATAATCCCAATAGAATACATATTGATTTGAAGCAAATGTCCTTGTGTTTTCAGTGTAACCATTTCTGTGCTGTTTTGTGTCAATCATTACTATGGACAGAACAAATGAAGATCTAGCACCTTTTGAGACAGGCTCACATATGTGATGTGAAATACAATTTAGCTATGTGTTTTCGCTGAACAACATGTATGCTTTCATCAAATGCTGCAGCCGTATTTCCAGAATAGTTCATGAAGCAAAGCTGTGTACCAGGCATGGGCATGCGTAGTGGGTTATCAATATTGGAGGACTTACGGTGCAAGTCCTTAGCAGTAGTGACCAGACGGGATGTCCGAATGAGTTAGAGCGTCCGTCTCCCGTGTTGGTATATCGTGGGGTCGTGGGTTCGAACCCTAGTCCAGTCAAACCAATGACATAACAATTGATACTTGTTGCTTCCTAGCCTGGCGCTCGGCATTATTAGGGTAGGGCAAGGACGGGTTGGCTCAGTGTCAGGATAATGTGACTGAGTGGGATATCAGGTCATATTGCTGGCAGCCTGATCTTCCAGTGGGGCAGCACTACAAAGTTGCCATGAGTGCACACTGTCACAAGTCGGTGCCCTTCCTGATATGACCCTAGATGTTGCTAGGAGGTAAAACAACAAACACACAAAAACACCTTAGGAGTAGTAGCAGAGACACCTGTTGTCTTATTGTGAAACTGGGTGTAGATTGTTGATGATTTCTTATAATTACAGGAGAGATAGTTATTGTGAACACATAGTGTAAGCAGTCGTGTAGTGTTAGTCAGTGTGGGGGTTGCACAGTGAATTATTATGAAGGTTATGTATTTGGATGGAATGCATTTCCTGTGGAAGTCATGTATTGTGCATGTTATTCGTAACATGGGTAATTTACGGGGCGGATAACCCTGCATAACGAGGCGATAGGTGGCACCACCAGTAACTCCACCACTAACGCTAGGGGCGATCCGACCCGACTCGACCGGCCTTGATTCCCGCCAAATCGGTCACGAGTTCATTCCCCGTCTCGTTCAAACCACCACAACCCGCCTGGCTGCAGACAATGCTACACCTATTCAGTGTTCTACAGTTTTCTACAAACACAGTCTACGTGCTACCTGTGTTGCTCCTACTCTACCAGAGTGTCGACAATCTGTCTGTCGACGATTTGTGTGTCGGTGCTTCTAACAAGGAGGAAGATATCGGCGGATGATGGTATCGTACACATACTTTGTATAATCGACCGTGGTGAGCTACACCTGTCATTACAAAGGCCATTCAAGCCCATTGTGTGTGTCGACATTATGTTTGATTCATAGTGTTTGATTCGTAACCCATCTTAACTGTCCTCATAGAATTAAGAGCTAACCCCGTCCCGTTTTGATTAAAGAATTTTACCACTACTTACTTAATGACTCCGCCTTCGTAATACCCCTGTCACACTACGACGTAACGAGCCAACGTGAGCCTAACGTGATGATTTTTCGTCATTACGTTGCCGTACGTTGGGTCACGTTATGATGACGTCATAATGACGTTAGAGTGACGTCGAGCTACGTCGTGTTACGTCGGCGCAGCCGTCGAGGTTTTGAACCTGTTCAAAACTTTCGACGTATCTCAACGTGAAGCCGTTACGTTGGGATGACGTGACAATGACGTTAGGTTGACGTTCCGCGATCGTTATAGCAGCGTAAATGACGTTAGAGTCACGTTATGTCACGTCAGACCGACGGCCCGGGTGGGAGCAACGTGTGGGCAGCGTTTTGCACGTTACGGTCACGTTACGGTCACGTTACGGTCACGTTACGGTCACGTTACGGTCACGTTACGGTCACGTTACGGTCACGTTACGGTCACGTTACGGTCACGTTACGGTCACGTTACGGTCACGGTTACGGTGGCGTTACGGTCACGTTACGTCCACGTCGCACCCGTTACGGCGACGTTACGCTCACGTTACACTAACGCCCGGTCACATCGCCAATTACCCCTCCCCCCTAACGTTGTCACGTTACAGCTAAGGTCACGACGTACACCCACGTTACTTTCACGTTACGCTCACGTCCACAATTTGCATATTACGCCCATAATGTCGACGTAATATAATTATTTTCACGTTCTGCCTACGCTGACGTAGTCACGTCGTAGTGTGACAGGGCCATAAATTAGGATTTGTAGTGGTTGTTCTGGAAGTCCTGTATTCAAATTGACAATAATTATTGTAATGCGGGCAGGAATCAATTCATGTATTTGGAGTCAAATGTAGTTTTTTTGTGGAAGTTATGTAATTTGACATGGGGTAGTTATTGTTGACATTGACAAGCTTTAGAAGAAGTATTAACTACAGGAAGTTATATTTCTAGTAGTCGAATTATGGAAGAAGGAATGTAATTGAAGTAGGAATACTTAAAGCTGCATAGTCCGATGAAGCATTACATTTTTAAATCGAAAACAATTAGAGTCTAACCCCGTTAAACCAAACTTGAATGGACCCTAGAAATTTGTTTGGATTAACCGATCATTGGTTTAACGAAGCTTTGGCTTTGGCTTTGACTTTGAGTAATCATGTATTGCCCATCTAATATACAATGTATGTGGACACTTTGATTATTGTTTTCTTATGTATGTACAGTATAACCCCATTAAACCAAGCTCAGTTAAACCAAACGATCAGTTAATCCAAACTTTTTTTCGCTGGCCCGGCAAGATACTACAATTTATCATATAAAAAACTCAGTGGGGTCTCAGATGACCTTACAACAACATGAAAGTTTGGTTTACCCATACCGGAGTGGCCTGCTGTCCGACAATTTTGTTTGGATTAACCGATAATTTGGATTAACCGACTTCGGTTTAACCAACTTTTTTATATGATAAATGGTAGTATGTTGCCGGGCCGCCGAAAAAGGTTTGGATTAACCGATCGTTTGCTTTAACCAAGCTTAGTTTAACGGGGTTGTACTGTATCTATACTATCTGTATGAAGACCAGCCTTATATAAAAACGGTCGAAAAATCGGGCTAATGAAATGGGTCTTTATGAGAGCCTAATTTCACAATCTAAGAAGCAACATTTATTCTTTGTATATGTCTTCATGTTTACCCGCTAATTTTGAGTTGGAAAATATAATAAAACATATACTTTAATGCCATTTAAAAGTGAAATCGACGGTGTTCTTTGGCCACCATCTTGTCTTTTTGTATTCTCGCCCATTTCACCAACTCTGTGCCTATATGGGTAGTCATTTGATACTGGAGCCACAGTTTCTAGTTCATGTTCCATACTAAACCTATTTTCGCCCGTAATTACACTACGTTGTCCTTCACCCATGTACTGCAAGTACCGGGTGAATCTTTTATCTACCTGATCCCTAGCCAAGAAAACAAACAAACTCGGAATAGTTATAATTTGTGCCACAGGGTGGTGCATGCTTAGTACTGAAGTTTTCCACTTGGTGCTGTAGGGTGACCTAGATTGGTCATGTGACAGCTGTTGTTGTGAAAATGGCTGGGTGAGTGGAGAGAAGGGAGAGTAAGACTGGGGTCTTTTCAATTTTCTTTAAAGTAGTTCAAACAGGAAATGTAATCGCTTTAATGTAAAATATATGTACAATTACATTGCATAATTCAATCAGAAACACATATAGATGAAAAACGTTTATTTGTTGTTGACTGTAAAAAGGTTTTGGACTGAATGGGGTTTGACCCCACAAGACAAAACAACTTCAGATTACAAGTCCAACACCCTAACTACTAGGCCACAGAGACCATACATAGTTACTTGTCTCAGTTCAGACTATTTGTATATACAACTACATATATACAAGGTGTGTGATTGTGTATGTTTGTGAATATATATATATATGTATATACCATGTGCATATCATATGTAGGGTGTATATACTAGTCATATATAAAATGTATGCATTACTAGTATATATGCACTAGTAATAGTATATATGACATATATACACAACGTATATACAAGGTATGTATATATATATGGACCAAAAAATATATATATTGATCTGCCAATACTAATAGGCACGGGGTAGTAGAAGCATATCAGTTTCTACACTCACCTATGACAAACTGCACATTCTATGATTCAGCTGGGCCTGAGTATTAATGGTTTGACAGGATCCGCCACAATTGCGCAGGTTTCTGCATTTAATGCTATGAAGGCAGCGGCTGTTCTGGGGCCATATTCATGTAGTCGTGCCAGGCTTAGGTGGTGCTACACGCTAGCTCTGGGGTAGCTATTCGAGGCTATCGGTGGGTTGGAGAAATAGGTCAAGTCTTATTCACCAATGTCCAAGCCACCGCGGATAGCTAACCGTGAAGTTATTTATAGATTTGGGAACTCCTCAGCCATGTTTAGCTGACATTGGACAGTATGGACAGTATGGATATCGACGTCACTGCGGAGGCTGCGATTTGCTTACTTTTCATTCGTCGATTCGAAAATATTAATATCGCCGCTGCTGCGGTGGCAGCATTAATATCGGTTCGAATTTAGGGTTAATTTGATCAAATTTCACTTATTGAGTATGTAATTCTGTTAAATATGAAAGCATTGAATAGATTGAGAGCCTCACATGCACACTAACCGGCGCGTCTAGCAGTTAACCCTGGTTTGAAAATGGGGTAGATTAGCCTAGGCTACAGTCGGCGATTAGCGTTGGCACTGACACATAATTACGAATTTTCCACCATTAGCCATGTGGGGCTACCGTAGCCGCGGTTAAGGCCTTGGCACCACTACATGAATATAGCCCCAGGTCATGCCGATGTAAACCACTGCCGTGTGGTACAGGTTCTTGACAGAACCGAAGGCTAAGGGAGCAAACCCTAAACAGAAAACCATGTCATTGTGGCAACATTAAGGGCGGTTGATGTATGAAACTCCCAACATCTCCCGTCCAGCCACTGCAGGGACAAATAGTTTTGCGCCTGTCTTGACATGTTCTTGCCGGTGTGAAACCTTTATTTGCTCCCCGAGAGAGTGCCGCTGGTAACTTGCAAAAGCCAGCAGCACTTCAACACTTTTGCAACCAGCTTTCATGAAATGTACAACTGCACAAAACAATGGAGAGTGGCAGTCAAGTAATGAAAGCAGTCTTTGTCGTATCACGACCGACAGCATGATGATGATGAACTGAACATGCCGATGTCTTATCATTTGGATGGGACCCTCGCAAATGCGCCGTTCCACAGCGTATGCATCAGAGGATGACCTGGGGGTCGTAGCACCATATCAGTTTCTACACTTACCTATGACGAACTGCACGTTCTGCTATCCCGAGTCGTCCGCCAGCGCATACACTGTGGAACAGGTGCTGCCATCATAGCGTTAAGCCCATAACCCGGCGCATTTGCGATGGATCCTGTCCAACCGATATCCCACTCAGTCACATTATCCTGACACTGAGCACACCAGTCCTTGCCCTGTCTTAATAATGCCGAGCACCTGGGTAGGAAGCGACAAGTATCAATCTTAAAGTCCTTAGTTTGACTCGACTAGGGTTCGAACCCACGACCCCACGGTCTACCAGCACAGGGAGGCAGACGCTCTACCTCATTCGGCCATCCCGCCTGATCCCGCATGTTACGAATAACATGTACAATGATGCACTTATTATAGATGTTATTGCCACACAGAAGAGAATAATGAGTTAATCTAATAGAACCTGTTACTGCTTAAGCCGAAGGTGTGAGAGTTTTGGCAATCTTGCCAAAACTAATTTGAAATATTTGCGCTTCAAATATCTCAAAACTTAACCATTTAAAATAACAGTTACTTCAAACTAAAGTCAGGTCGGCTATGACAATCAATTTAATATATATTGTTCTAAGAAAAATGGCATAGACTCAACACCATCGGACTATGCAACTTTAATAATGTGGTTGGCACTACATCATCACATCATTAGAGGTTTACTTTGATAGAAGTTCCCCAGCTGCACTAAATCTAATTATTGTAAATGTAACATGGTTGACGCAGAAATAGACATGGAAGAAGCCACATAGTTCCAGTAACACAAATCGCAATAGAAGTCTTATAGATGCAGCTGCCCTCGTTCCTAGTCCTATTCATAGAACAATTACTTTTTGTGTAGCACACATTCAGATATTATATAACCATTTGAAGTCATATTGTGGATTCAGATACATTATTTGAGAAACGAAAAAAAAAGATTTTTCAATAAACTTGCTTAGTTCGGTGATTTTTGAGTTTCTATCATTTTCTGACATAGATATAAATGAATTTTCAATAAACTTGCTTGGTTCGGTGATTTTTAGTTTTATCATTTTCTGAGATAGATATAAATGATTTTTCAATAAACTTGCTTAGTTTGGTGGTTTTTGAGTTTCTATCATTTTCTGAGATAGATATAAATGATTTTTCAATAAACTTGCTTAGTTGGGTGATTTTTTAGTTTCTATCATTTTCTGAGATAGATATAAATGATTTTTCAATAAACTTGCTTAGTTCGGTGATTTTTGAGTTTTTATCATTTTCTGAGATATATATATATCCGAGGAATAGATACAAGATTCACCCTTGTAGTACACGGCTGAATGACAACGTAGTGTAAATACGGGCGAAAATAGCTTTAGTATGGAACATGAAGTAGAAACTGTGGTTCCAGGATCAAATGGCTACATATATAGGCACAGAGTTGGTGAAATGTGCGAGAATGGAAAAAGACAAGATGGCGGCGCTAGAATGCCGTCGATTTCACTTTTAAATCTTATTAAACTAGATATTATATTATATCTTTCAACTCAAAGGCAGGTAAATATGAAAACATATATAAAGAATAAATGTTGCTTCTTAGATTGTGAAATTGTGCTCTCATAAAGACTCAGCTCATTAGCCCGATTTTTCGACCGTTTTTATATAAGGCTGGTCTTATCTAGGCTCGAAGCCACATCTCTTTGAACTCCGGGCCAGTGTGCTAACCATTACACCACCTTAGCTCCCTGATATAACAATGTCTAAACCAAAACACCTATCTAGGTTAGGTTTTACATATCCACACTTATTAAGCAATTGTTGCATGTGTGTGTTGTTGTTTTACGTCCTAGCAACATCTAAGGTCATGTCAGGACTGGGCAATTGTTGCTGAATATCAGGTAATAATAAGCCACTGTAATAGACCATTACCATTGCATTGTTCTAATTGTTGTATGGTGATAACATCTTCCCTATGTAACACTGCATATCAAATTAATTAACCTTTTACTATCAACATTTGTGTTTCAATTCTATAAGTGTTATTTCAAATGGAAAAACAAATGTTGCCCGAACTGATTTTTCATTACAAGTCTTATCTTAGAGTTGCATAATTCAATAGTTTTGAGTTTCTGACCAACAACTAATACCCCTGTCACACTACGATGTAATGAGCCAACGTGAGCCTAACGTGGTGATATTTCGTCATTACGTTGATGTACGTTGGATTACGTTATGATGACGTCATAATGACGTTAGAGTGACGTCGAGCTACGTCACATTACGTCGTGTTACGTCGAGATACGTCGAGGTTTTGGACATGTTCAAAAGTTTTGACGTAGGTCGAACGTAAGGGTTTACGTTCGCCGTACGTTCTGTTCACGTTCAGCGAACGTCAATGACGTTAAACGGACGTTATTCCAACGCTCCTCACTACGTTCAACTACGTTCCACTACGTTGACCCCCATTAAACCAAGTGCAAATGCCCACGGGGCGTAATGGGAACGTCAGGACAACGTCAGGAGAACGTCAGGAGAACGTGCATTCAACGTACGTTCAACGTCTCATGACGTAGCTAACGTCACGTAACGTTCTTCTGACGATGGAATAACGTTCATAACGTTCCGTCAGCGTCATTACGTTCACCTCTCTCGTCGAACGACGGTATCACTACGCTTTACCGACGTTACTCTCTCGTCCACTAGGCTGCATCCACGTTCAACTTCTGCCCAAATTTGCATACTACGCCAAGAAGTTCAACGTTCTTCACGTTCTCCCTACGTTGACGTCGTTACATCGTAGTGTGACAGCCCCATTAGATTGATCATTGTAATCTTCCTTATTTTACTTTGAACTAACTCATATGTTCAATGACTAAATTAATTGAAGTGAAACGATGCAACATTAATGTTGGTGTGCATGTGAAAATTTATGTTGGCATCCTGGTCGAGTCAAACCAATGACTTAAAAATTGATACTTGTCGCTTCCTAGTGAGACGCTCGGCATTATTAGGATAGGACAAGGAACAGGCGAATGAGAAAGCCCAGTCGTCTGCAACTGAAATTTCCCCTGCTCAATCAACTAATGTACCCCCAAAAAAATAAAAAAAATAAAAAAGATCTGACCTCATGGGCTTCAACATAAACAGGCTCTATGAACCGGAAGTGTCATGGTGGAAGGACCGGAATTGCGCTAAGTTGGCCGCGCAGAAGTCTCTCTTGCGAATGCCCCAGGAATACATGCACACTACCAGTAGTTGTTATTAATCTAGGAGCCAGGACAATTTTCAACAGGTGGTTTATTTTTAGAAACAGATGTGAATGTATAATGCGCGGTTTGCCATAATTACGTTACGCGGATTGTGTGGTACTTGGAACTCTTGCCTTCTCAACCCCTTCGGCCATCCCAGTCTGGACTAATACAAATATTAGTCCAACTGTTAATGATATCGTATTGTAGATTATGGACACTAACAGCAGGGCTTCAAAGAAGAATAAAAACCATGGAAATGAGGTTTTCATCACACGATACTACACATCTCATACAGAGACCACGTGACCAATGAGGAAGTCAGTCGCAAGAATAGATCTAGCAAGGAATTGGACCACACAAAAGATCTTCTGACGATCGTAAAGATACACAAACTGCATTGGTATGGCCAGATTTCACATTCATCACATCTGGTGAAACCCATCTTGCGACGCACAGTGAAATGGGGAAGAAGACAAGGCGGACAAAGGAAGAGGTGGGACGACAATGTCAGGGAATGGACAGGCCTGGAATTGAAAGCATCAAATGTTCTAAACAAAGACATCGATTTCGATTTGATTATACACATCTAATTTAAATACCACTACACTTATTAAGCAGGTGGTGCACCATAATATTGGTGGCTAAGCAAATTTAATAGAACATGTTGTTATGATGCTAGAGATTTTAGTCGCACGCCAAAATTAATTTGGCATGTTTGCACTTCAAATATTGCTAATGCTAGCCAATTGAAATTAAAAGTTACTTCAAACTAAAGTAAGGCAGTTAATAATAATTTAGATAATATATGTATCTATAAGAAATTACAGAACCTTAAGTCCATTGGACTATTCAACTTTAATCAACGAGCATTACATCCGTGGCGCCACCTGGTGTCTAGATATGACACTACAACTTGTTTTCTTCTCAATCAAGACATTATGTATTAATCTCATTATAAATACATGCAGAGAATATATATACGCAGTATTTATATATGTATATACTTATATGCATATACATATATTTATGTGATGTATTTATATATATCTATGTGATGTATAACGCATTATGCAAAAATAAATGTTAGGGAAGCATATATTTTCTCACTATTTTCCTTCTGCCCCTCCCCCCCCACACCAACTGTATTTAATATATATCTATGTATGTATTTATATATATATATATTCATATATATATATACATCTTTATATGTATTTATATACATTTTTGAGCGAGTGGTACATGTAAGAGGCTGAGTTATGACAGCTGAATAGGCCAGCTGGCAGCACCAGGAAAGGCAGAGGGCCTGCCCATTTGCTTGAGTTGCTGAGTGTCAATAGCTATGAAGTGTCATTTAAGGTGGCAAGCAGAGACACAGTTCAAGGATAATCAGCTTACAGATAATTATAATCATATAATGCTTATACAGCATATATATATTGATGTGATGTATAACACATTATGCGACTATAAAGGCATGGAAGGGGCTTATTATAATTATTATCATTGTTGTCATTATTAGTCTGTATATTTCCACCACTTTACTATGCTCAGGACTAGAGAGAGGATGGCCGAATGAGTTAGAGCTTCCATCTCCCGTGTTGGTAGACCGTGGGATCGTGGGTCCGAACCCTGGTTGAGTCAAACCAATGACCTAAAAATGTATACTTGTCGCTTCCTAGCCAGGCGCTCAGCATTATTAGGATAAGGCAAGGACTGGTCAGTGTCAGGATAATGTGACTGAGTGGGATATCAGGTCATGGTGTTTGTGGCCTGGTCTCCCAGTGGGGCAGCACTATAAAGTCACCATGAGTGTGCACCGTTACAAATTGGTACCCATCCTGATATGACATTAGATGTTGCTAGGACGTAAAACAACAACAAACAAACTCAGGACTGGTGGCGCCGCCACTGGCGCACCTCCTCCCTATCGTGCACTCTAAACTACCACTCGCACCGGAGGACTTTTTTTATATTCGATAAAAAAATATCATGATCAACTTCTTAAGGGCTCAGTCTTGAAGAATGTTCCAGAGAGCAGCCCTCGAGCGACGGGGGAGGGGGAAGGTTTCTTAAACAGAAATGGTGGAAATTGGCTGGCATAATTTCTAAGTAACCCTCGAATGATGGTCGTCAATTCGAAGGTTAATTGGAAGGTTAATTGTAATGGTAATTGGAAGGTTAATTGGGAGACTAATTGGAATGGTAATTGGTAGACAATTTAGTACATTTTATCTTTGAATTTTTGTTTAGGCTCCTTTGATTACTCTTGGTGGTTGTGGGTTTTGGTGAGGTTTTTTTTTTGTGTTTCTTGCCAGGTTTGGGGTGGGTGGGAAAATGCTAAGATCAATTTATTAGCGGGTAGGAGTGCAATTACATGCAATATCTCTTTTTCCCGAGTACTGTTCCCGTATATTTAGTAACCACAAAGCTATACTTGACAAAGACAATTCAAATGTACTTCACCAGCAAAGTTATTCAACGTGGAGCCCAGATGCTACTTGAATAGACGACATGCCACAGACATTTCCGCATAAATACGTCGTCAAGAAGTTGACCCTTGTTGTCAACATGGTGCTACGTTATCAGCATCATCATCATCAGCAGCAGCATTAAACATCATCATCATCATCATCGTCGTGACTATTGACCAGGCGGGGTGGCCGAATGAGTAGAGCGTCCGTCTCCTGTTTTGGGAGATTGGGAGATCCAAACCCATGAGCTTGTGGGTTCGAATCCTGGTCGGGTCAAACCAATGTCTTCAACATTGATACTTGTCACTTCCTAGCCTGGAGCTCGGCATTATTAGGATAGGGCAAGGACTGGTTGGCTCAGTGTCAGGATAATGTGACTGAGTGGGATATCAGGTCATGGTATTGGTGGCCTGGTGTCCCAGTGGGGCAGCACTATGAAGTCGGGATGAGTGCGCAGTCACAAGTCGGTATCCATCCTGATATCACCTTAGATGTTGCTAGGACGTAAAACAACAACAAACAAACAATCGTCGTGAATATGGTCTCCGCAGCCGACATGGCGTAAAGCAACGACCAAGGCGGGATGGCCGAATGAGTTAGAGCGTCCATCTCCCCTGTTGGTCGATCGTGGGATCGTGGGTTCGAATCCTGGTCCAGTCAAGCCAATGACTTAACAGTTGATACTTATTGTTTCCTAGCCAGGTGCTCGGCGTTATTAGGATAGGGCAAGGAGCAGTGGAATGAGGAAGACCAATTGTCCAAGATTGAAATTTCCCCTACTTAAACAACTATTGTACACCCCCCCACAAAAAAAAATCAACCAATCAAATCATCATCGGCAGCAGTAGCTTCGGAGCTGAATTGTACTGCTTGTTTGTTTGTTGTTGTTTTACATCCTAGCAACACCTAAGGTCATATCAGGACGAGTACTGACTTGTGACAGTGCGCACTCATGGTGACTTTATATTGCTGCCCCACTGGGAGAACAGGCCGCCAGCACCATGACCTGGTATCTCACTCAGTCACATTATCCTGACACTGAGCCAACCAGTCCTTGCCTTATCCTCATAATGCTGAGCGCCTTGCTAGAATCGACAAGTATCAATTTTTAAGTCATCGGTTTGACTCGACCAGGGTTCGCACCCACGAACCCATGGGTTCGGATCCCCAATCTCTCGCAAAACTAATGTGTCTATCCCATTTGGTTGAATAATACAGTAGAGCATACGTGAGGTAGGAAGGGCTAAGACAACCATACATTCAGCAACTTAAAATTGTATTCTCCGATAGTTCTTGAAGATTTATCCTCCCTGTCATGCATAAGTCTGAATAGACTTGTTTTCACCATTAGACAGTTTGTCGATGATAGAAAGCCAGAGCCTACACTTTTACCAACCCAAGGGATCTTTAACCTCCCACACGACATAAGACATGGTATGAGAGCAACTGGCCTTTGATGACGCTGTAAGTTATACACAGCTGTGGAAATCCAAATTGGCAGAGCTGGGGGCATGGGGAATTGAACCACTGACCTTCAGATTAGGAGTCTCACCTACAAAAAAAGTCTGACACTCTAACCAGTCCACCACAGAGGACACCACAAGTTCTAAAATTCTGTCATTATCTACATAAATAAAAGCAAATGTGTGTGTGTGTCTGTCTGTCTGTCTGTCTGTCTGTGTGTCCGTAAACGGACCTTGCTGCATTACAAAGATTTCAAATTGATTGTGATATTTATATTTTACAGTTTTTATTGTTTGCTCTAATAAAGTGTTTACTCATTAAAATTAGTTTATTTAATTATTCTAAGCCCATAGTTATATGGGCTTAAGGTCCCAGGAGCCCTCAGCAGGAGAAGGCTTTAAAATATGCGTGAACTGTGGCCTTTAAGCTTGTTTTGGATAAATCTATCAGGTTGAGTATTAAGTGCCTGTCACTCTATGCCGGATTGAGCAACGGACAGAATTGTCTAGTCCAGTGGTATTCGGGCGTGATAAGTATCAAAATGTATTAAAATGTGTCAAAATGTTGCGATATCGGGTCAAAGGCCACTGGATGAACAGACATGAAACGGACATGAAACAGACATGAACCAATAGCCAACGGACGGTAAGCGGACTAAACAGACTCAAACCGGACAAGAAACGTAGACTTCAATCTGGCGTCATCCGTTCCAAATTTTGTGCATGTTCAAAACTTCTACCGGATCGGGCCGGATATCAACAGATATCAACAGATATCAATGGATATGCAACTGACACAAACTGGACTTTGCCAGATATCAACAGACTTTGTTCAGTTTCTTTCCATTTCCCCCAATCCAGTGATGTGTGACAGAGCCTTTATTATCTACCTTATTTTAGTTTAAAGTAACTTTAAAAACACAGTCTGATAGTTTGTGTAATTATTTTAGATAAATATATTTCGTTGATCCTCATATTCAATCTTACTTTGGTTTGAAAAGAAAAGTTGTATAATCTATTTAATTATCTTAGATAAACATATTATTAGGTTGATCATTATAATCCACCTTCCTTTAGTTTGAAGTAGTTTATAAAAGTCTCATAGTTCATGTAATTTTAGATAAATATATTAGCTTGTTCGTTTTAATGAATCTTACTCCTTTAAATGCCTAAAGACATTTGAAGTCAAAATATGCTAAAATAATGTTCGGCGACAAGCCAAAGTTTCTCTATATAGGCTTCAACAGTAACAGTTTCTATTGAATTGACTTAGTATATTCTATTCAGTAGCAATGCTTAAAGTTGCCTCGTCCGAAGATTTTGAGTTTGTATTATTTTCTGAGATAAATATATTAGGGTGATCGCTATAATCTATCTTGCTTTAGTTTGAATTAACTTTCATCTTAAATTGTTAATTTCTTTAAATATTTTAAGTGTAAATATGCTAAATTAATTTTGGCAAGCATGCCAAAACTCTTACACCATAGGCTTCTGCAGCGACAGGTTCTATATTAAATTGCCTTTGTATCTCTTTCTATGTGGCAACGAATCGTGACCTTACTATGAAAAGGTTCTATCTGACAAAATGGTGCTTTCGAGATAATGAGGACTGAAGCTGTGTAACTGCGTGTTAGCAAAGCAGATAGAAAAATATTACTTTAAATATATCTCAGTGAAAAATACCAGTTGAGAAACAGTTGTGTAACTGGATGATAGCCTTTTGTAGATAGAATATGTTTACATCCATAACACCGATTCGGTGACTTTGTCAGATAGAACCTTTTGATGGTAAGGTCATGAAATGCATAATAAGTGCAAATCTAGATAATTGTTTTGGTTTGGAAAATCTTATGTTTTCATCGGACTATGCAGTTTTAATTAGTGCACTAGTATTTAAAACGTAGAATCAAATCTAGATAAATTTCATGCTTTCAATAATCGGCTAATTTCATCAGAGTATGCAGGTTATAAAGGTTGGCTGTGATTTATAGAATTTTAATGACAAATTAATATTCGTAAATATGATTTTTTTTTCCACAGAAATTTTATGAAGAATTATTTTTTGCAAAACTGAAATGCTTACAAACTGGCACTGTCATCTCCAAGTAAGATAATCTCTTTATCTGTGACGTTTTGCTGATGCAGCACTCTCAAATCTGTGACAGAGTTGATGGGTCTCCAGTTAGAAATAATGAACTTAAAGTGGCATAATCCGATAGCTTTGAGCGTCCACCATATTTGTTTGGATAAATACGCCAAGTTGATCATTATAGGCCATTTTTCTTTAGTTTAAAGTCACTTTTATTTTAAAGTGTCAGCTTTAGATATATTTGTGTGATGTATAATCTATTATTCCAATATTATTTAGGCTGCGGTGTTACATACCTCAGCGTAAAAATATACGGATTTTCGGTTCGGATATATATATATTGGCAAAGAGCATTACGAGTGGGGACCAGGGTTATGTAACAGAGGAGCAATGGGTGCCCCACTTGCTGTGTGACATAAGACCCTATGTGGAAAATGTGATAACACATAGCGACCGAGATTGTGATGTTATATTTAAGAGACAGTTAATGATTGCTGAAATGTTCCCTCCATGCAAGTGGAAGGGAAGAGCATTTTTAATATATGTTTATTGTAACTGTCTGCAACTACCTGTTACCATGGGGCCGATGGGCAAGCACACCCAGCCATCCTGCATACATTATGGACACCACCTGAAGCTGGGGGTTGAGTGACAGCTGTGACAGCTGTTCCCTATTAGGGCATCGCCCCCTCCCCCCAGGCTGTAGAGGGTGTCTGATTGGCTGGCTGTGGGAGCCCAGTCACCTGCATTCATTATACCTGACACACACATTCCACTCTGGGCACTCTTGGCTAGACTCTCTAGCCAGAGACAACTCCACACTCTAGGCCCTCTTGTCCAGGACTCCAGACACTCCATCTGAGACTCCACTTTCTATACACAAACTAGAGCAGCTATTCAAAAGGTACTGAGCTGTGTGCAACAACCATGGGACTCAGGTTCAATGGGCTGTAGGCACTGATTCTTATACACACCAGCAAGAGACATGAGGATCTGTGTGGGCAGTTCGTAAGGAGTGAGGGTGATAGGTCGTCAGTAGTTGAGAACAGGAGTTGATGCCAATAAAGCACAACTTCTTCACTGTCAACCTTGCGTGACTTGTCTTCCTTTTCCTTCCTTATGAGTTTGTTGAGAGGGACACCAGGTGGGAACTGACAGACAGTTGTCAGAACACACCTGGCGAGAGTAGTGGGATCTGGGGCTCTGACGGCTGAGTCCCACACATATCACATCAGACTTCCTGTTTTGCTCTATCTTGTACCTATGTGTATTCATTGGTAGTTCTCTACCTGTGCGTCTGTGCTGGTTTAGGCACTGCCCAGTGACCTGGACCCCTGCTCAAATGCATGCATGCATCCAAGTCTACTTTTCTTCTTTCTTTTACTAAATGTAGTTTTTCAGTGAATAATGCCTTTTGTCAGCACCAGAGCACTGGTCTTCCAGCGGTTCAGTACAATTTGTTGGTACAGAAATGAAAATATCAGTTGCAATAATAACCACATGAAAATCCTGTTTGGTAATAGAAGCATAATATAAATGAACTATTAGTTGTAATAGTAACTGCATACAATTCCAGTTCAATAAAAGTATTATGCACTCGGTGAATATGCATCACACGGTATTGCATGATTCTAGAATTGTCTTTAAACATTTCTTTCTTCCTTTGTCTTTCTCTCTTCTTTTTTCAAAAAGATATAGCATATCTCCAATGCACATAATATATACATATATATATATAGTGTCAATATGCAAATCAGTGGATCCAATCACCAATACGAAATGTTGGATCCCATCACAAGTGTTTTGTATTGTGTGGCCTAATGAATGGATCGGAAGTCTGAGATTGCAGTGGGGACTTACATCAGACGGGTTTGATATCAATTTAAAGGAAAATGTTGTTGAAAGAAGGTTTAGGTGTGATGTATGGAAGGAACGCGTGTGGACACATTGTTAGACTGGTTTATTACACAGTGCTTCAGTCCGGTCAGGTGGTGGTCACGTGACCACCCAGCTATGGCCTTGCATACCTTACATGAATGGCATGAGACACATACCTTACAGTAGCGGTGGGGTAGGGTTGGGAAGGGAATCATATTCTGGGAATGGCTTCATGTGGATGTAGACTGCTGTAACCACTTTTTTTCATTTGAAATGTTGAACTAATTTTTGTGTGCAAAATTAATGTTGGTGTGCACACTGAAATGGTGGACTAGGCCCGCTTTTGAGCGTCTTGCCAAATCACAGGAACATCAAACTACAATAGTTGTAGTGACAGAACCAGTATCTGTGTCGGAGATGGAGAATCAGATCTTTTTTGAGCAAACCAGACCAGATGGCCGAATGAGTTAGAGCATCCGTCTCCCATGTTGGTAGACTATGGGAACGTGGGTTCGAACCCTGGTCGAGTCAAACCAATGACTTAAAAATTGATACGTGTCCCTTCCTAACCAGGCCCTCGGCATTATTAGGATAGGGCAAGGAGCAGTGGAATGAAGAAGACCAGTTGCCTGCGACTGAAATTTCCCCTGCTTAAGCAACTAATGTACCAACAACAAAAATATTTTTAAAATATCAGCATATCACAGGAGGACCAATCTGTGAACTTTGTTGGACATGTAGAATCAAAATGAGCTAACTGCCTTGGCTTTAAAACTGGTTTTATTGGAATATTTAGCCTTAAAGTGTCCGGATGGGGTTGAACAGAGCTGCACCTGCTGCCCTCATACTTGGTGGGGTCTAGGGGGTGGGATGTGGGGTGGGATGTGGGGGTGGGAAAGGTGGGGGTGGGGATAGACAGAGCACCTGCTTTATCAGTAGGGGAGGTGGGGAAGGGGAGGTTGGGGATGTGGGGGTGAGGATGTGAGGGTGGTGATGGACGGAGCAGCCCCTGCTTCCCTCAAAGTGCGTTGGGTGTGGGAGAGGTGGGGATGTGAGGGTGGGGATGGACAGAGTTGTGCCTGATTTCCTCATACTGGTGGGTGTGGGGAGGTTGCGGGGGGTGGGGAGGGGGAGGTGGGGTGGTGGGGGAGGTGGGATGTTAGTGTGGGGATGCACAGAGCAGCCCCTGCTTTCCTAACAGTGGGTGGTGATGTGGGGGACGTGGGGGTGGTGGAAGTGGGATGCTTCCCTCATGTGGGTGGGGTGTGGGGGGCTGGAGAGGAGGAGGTGGGGGATGTGGGGGAGGATGTGAACAGAGCAACCCCTGCTTCCCTCATTCTGGGTGGTGGTGGGGGTGGAGGAGGGGAGGTTGTGGTGGTGGAGGGAGGTGGGATGTGGAGGAGGTGGGGATGGAGAGAACAGCCTCTGCTTCCTTCATACTGGGTGGGATGTGGGGGAGGTGGGGGGGGGGGGGGGTAGAGGTGGGGACATGAGGGTGGGGATGCACAGAGTACTTACTGCCTGCTTCAATCACAGTTGGTTGGGTGTGGGGCAGGTGGAGGGAAAAGGAGGTGGGGGATTTGTGGGTGGGGTGTCGGGGAGGTGGGGGAGTGGAGAGGTGGGGGATGTGTGGGTGGGGTGTCGGGGAGGTGGGGGAGTGGAGAGGTGGGGGATGTGTGGGAGGTGATGTTGGGGTAGAGAAGCTCAGAGTACTCCCTACTTCCCTCACAGTCTGCTGTCTCCAGGACATGACGTGGTTAATGCCTGCGGCTGACACAGCAGACAAATGCAATAAGGCCTTGTTTTGTCCGCCAGGGTCGCTGCTACTATTGACATGTTGCTGAGGAGATCTCCCACCTTCAGGTGAGGTGGCCGTGTGTGTAGAACCCCGGCGTCGCATGTGGGAGGTCGCCAAATCAGTCTCCGGCTGCGTCACACCTAAAGTCCCTGTCACACTATGGCGGATTGAGCAACGGATAGAACCGGACAAAGAATATTCTAGTCTGGTGTAAAGGCTTAGTCACACCTTACCCGATTGGGGAACTGGATAGAAACCGGACACTGTTTGGTGAAATACGTCAATGTGCAGTTGATATACGGTTGGCATCCGGCATTTCTGTTCTCTGTCCTGTGGTGTCCAGTGTGTACGGCGGCAAGTTTTGAACGTGCACAAAACTTGTACCGGACACCGCCGGACTGATGTGTATGGTTGGTGTCCGGTTTTAGTCTGTTTTGTCTGGTACACGTCCATTACCCATCCGTTACATCTCCAGTTTGCTTCCTGTATAGTCCATTGATGGTGTTGCGGGATATGTTTTTGGCGTGTCCATGAACAGTCCGGTACTTGTCCGGTTGATGTTCGGTACATCCATTTGACATTCTGTTGTTGTCCGGTTATCGTCCAGTTATCGTCCAGTGGCTATTCGTTAATGTACGTTCCTTGTCCGTTTAGCATTCATTTCATCTGGTGGCCTTTGACCCGATAGCACAACATTTCGACACAATTCGATATATTTTGATACCGAACACCACTGGACTAGAAAATTCTTTGTCCGGTTATGTCCATTGCTCAATCCGGTAAGGAGTGCCATGCACTTTATTTGAACTTGAAATGTATCGATTATGTAACGGACGGGTAACGGACGAGAAACGGAGGGTAACGGACGGATAACGGACATGTAATGGAAACGGACGGGAATGGACGGAAACGGACGAGGAACAGACGGGGAATGGACGAGGAACGGACGGGGAACGGATAGGGAACGGACGGGGAACGGACAGGGAACGGACGGTAATGGATAATAACCGCATAGGTCAGTCTGGTGCAATCCGTTACAAGTTTTGTGCAACTTGTAACGGATCGGGCCCAATATCAACAGATATGCAACGGATATGCAAGGGACACAAACCGGACTTTGCCAGATATCAACGGACTTTGTTCGGTTTCTTTCCGTTTGCCCAATCCGGTGATGTGTGACAGAGTCTTTATGGACTTCCTGGTCGCTACACCGCTACCAAATTCACAACAGGAGACAGCATTTGGTACAATGGGCTTTTAGTTTTTTATCAGGTATATCATCAGTACAGTATATATGAGTCAAGTAAGTCATCAGAACAATGTATATGGGTCAATGAACCGGAACCACCGTCGATCTGCTTCTTCAGGACCCATGCTGTTGGTTTTAATCGGGCGGGATTCGAACCCTCAATCCTATCGAGTCAGTTGTATCTAGTAATTTGGGTGGGTGGGCGAAAAAAGCTGGATGATGCAAAGATCGCGGCAGCTGCGACGGTTGTGCGGGGAGTTCAAATGGTTGTTAGGTCATGTGACCGAAATGGCGGGAAATTCGATATGACACATGCCACTTAACAACCAAACTCACAAACACAACCAAAGTCATGAACACACACCCCACTTAACAACCAAACTCACAAACACAGCCAAAGTCATGAACACACACCCCACTTAACAACCAAACTCACAAACACAGCCAAAGTCATGAACATACATCCCACTTAACAACCAAACTCACAAACACAGCCAAAGTCATGAACACACACCCCACTTAACAACCAAACTCACAAACACAGCCCATGAACACAACCCCACTTAACAACCAAACTCACAAACACAGCCAAAGTCATGAACACACACCCCACTTAACAACCAAACTCACAAACACAGCCAAAGTCATGAACACACACCCCACTTAACAACCAAACTCACAAACACAGCCAAAGTCATGAACACATACCCCACTTAACAACCAAACTCACAAACACAGCCAAATCATGACACACACCCCACTAACAACCAAACTCACAAACACAGCCAAAGTCATGAACACACACCCCACTTAACAACCAAACTCACAAACACAGCCAAAGTCAGAACACACACCCCACTTAACAACCAAACTCACAAACACAGCCAAAGTCATGAACACACACCCCACTTAACAACCAAACTCACAAACACAGCCAAAGTCATGAACACACACCCCACTTAACAACCAAACTCACAAACACAGCCAAAGTCACGAACACACAACCCTCTTAACAACCAAACTCACAAACACAGCCAAAGTCATGAACACATACCCCACTTAACAACCAAACTCACAAACACAGCCAAAGTCATGAACACATACCCCACTTAACAACCAAACTCACAAACACAGCCAAAGTCATGAACACACACCCCACTTAACAACCAAACTCACAAACACAGCCAAAGTCATGAACACACACCCCACTTAACAACCAAACTCACAAACACAGCCAAAGTCATGAACACAACCCCACTTAACAACCAAACTCACAAACACAGCCAAAGTCATGAACACACACCCCACTTAACAACCAAACTCACAAACACAGCCAAAGTCATGAACACATACCCCACTTAACAACCAAACTCACAAACACAGCCAAAGTCGTGAACACATACCACACTTAACAACCAAACTCACAAACACAGCCAAAGTAATGAACACACAACCCTCTTAACAACCAAACACACAAACACAGCCAAAGTCATGAACACATACCCCACCTAACAACCAAACTCTCAAACGCATTCGGACTAATTTCCAAAGTCATTAATATACACTCCACCTACTCACCAAACTCACGAGCACACACAGACTAAATACCAAAGTCATGAACACGCCCGGACTAATTACCAAAGTCATGAACAAAAACCCTACCCCATCATCAAACTCACAAACACATCCGGACAAATTACCAAAGTAATTAATACACTCTCCATCTACTCACCAAACTCACAAGCACACACGGACTAAATGCCAAAGTCATGAACACACACCCTACCAAATCACCAAGCTCACAAACACATGCGGACTCACCAAAGTCATTAATACACACTCCACCTACTCACCAAACTCATGACCACACACAGACTCAATACCAAAGCTATGATCACTCACAACCTAAGCATCAATCTATCAAACATCTCTTATAACATTCTCACCCCAGCCCACCCACAGTACACCACCACACCAGATTGCGACGATGTACCATACCATAACAAAATCCGCAACACCAACAATAGAATACTACCACACTACATATATATCTATATATCTCACACCTTGCTCACTATACTACACCACACTGGTTACCCCACACCGGGCATGGTGGCCTAATCGGTAGAGCGCGGGCCTCGTGTGTGGTATGTCGGGAGTTTGGTACCCGGTCGAGTCAAACAAATGACTTTAAAATTGATACTTGTTGCTTCCTAGCCTGATGCTCGGGATTAATAGGATAGGGCAAGGATTGGTTAGCTCAGTGTCAGGAGAATGTGACTGAGTGGGATATCGAGTCATGCTACACTGTCACAAGTCGGTACCCGTCCTGATATGACCTTAGATGGTGCTAGGACATAAAGCAACAAGAAACAAAAGGCTCCCAGGCACCACCACACACGCTCTAACACCATCACATCCACCACGCTATCCTCACCACCCACACCATATCCCCATCACCCCCACCGCACATCGCCCACACCAAACTACCCCCAACACCCACACCACACCATCCCCATCACCCCCACCACACATCGTCCACACCAAACTACCCCCAACACCCACACCACACCATCCCCATCACCCACACCACACATCGTCCACACCAAACTACCCCCAACACCCACACCACACCATATCCCCATCACCCACACCACACATCGTCCACACCAAACTACCCCCAACACCCACACCACACCATATCCCCATCACCCCCACCACACATCGTCCAC
>CM059189.1:109371415-109431626 GCA_030323885.1 Branchipolynoe longqiensis | reverse complement strand
ATATACGGTTGGCATCCGGCGTGTCCGTTATGTGTCCAGTGGTGTCCGTTGTGTATGGTGAGAAGTTTTGAACATGCACAAAACTTGTCCCGGACACCGACGGACTGACATGTTCAGTTGGGTCCGTTTTAAGTCTGTTTAGTCCGTTTTGTCCGTTTCATGTCCGGTACCCATCCGTTACATCTCCAGTTTGCTTCCTGCAGAGTCCATTGATGGTGTTGCGGGAATTCGGTCAGTATATGTTTTTGGCGCGTCCATGATCAGTCTGGTATGTCCGTTGGACATTCAGTTGTCATCCGGTTATCGTCCGGTTATCGTCTGGTGGCTATCCGTTCATGTCCGGTTCATCTCCGTTTCATGTACGTTCGTCCAGCGTCCGTTGATGCGATAGCGCAACATTTCGACACATTTCGATACATCTTGATACCGGACACCACCAGACTAGACAATTCTTTGTCCGGTTTATGTCCGCTGCTCAATCCGGTAAGGTGTGACAGGCCCTTAACTGTTATTAGTTGGAATGTTTCTCTTTCATTGGGACCAGACGGGATGACCGAATCAGTTAGGAGGTCCGTCTCCGTGCTGGTAGATCGTGGGGTCGTGGGTTCGAACCCTGGTCGAGTCAAACCAATGACTTAAGAATTGATACTTGTCACTTCCTATCCAGGTGCTTGGCATTATTAGGACAGGGCAAGGACTGGTTGTTCAGTGTCAGGATAATGTGACTGAGTGGGATACCAGGTCATGGTGCGGCAGCCTGGTTTCCCAGTGGGACAGCACTATACAGTCGCCATGAGTGCGCACTGTAACAAGTCGGTACCCATCCTGATATGACCTTAGATGGTGCTAGGACGTAAAACAAACAGACTCTTTCATTGGACTATACAGCTGCCGTAGAGGTTATCAAAATGGGAAATATTGCGCCTAGAGCAGGAATTGAACCCACATCTGTTGGATCCCAGGCCAGTGTGCTAACCATAACACCATCTAGGTTACACCACCTGTGTTCCCTGATGTCACCACCCTATCCATGGCCACCTGTCTATGCAGCTCCTCACATGAGAGGTCAGTGCACACTACAATGCTCATCTCCCTTGAATTTTAAGTATTTTAAATAGTCATATACTGCTTACAATTACATACATACAAGCAATGCACTTACATATATATACATCCACAGGGTAGGTTCAACAAGCACACAGCAAGTAGCTTGTAGGGGATTTTGGCATGGCGACTAGTGTCATGAAAATGGAAAATATTGCGTGTACAGCGGGAATCGAACCCACATATCTTGCATTCCGAGCCAGTGTGCTAACCATTACACCACCTAAGCGAAATGTCAATGTAATTAACGTCAGCTGTGCATACAACCTTGTGTAAATTACCAGCAGCTATCTACAACCACAAACCACATGCCATCACCTCTGCCAATGTGGATTTCCACCACTGTGTATAACTTCAAAGACCCTATAATACTAAGACGGCTCATTCAGCCTGTACTGTGTAATAAAAATGATCAAACCCACCACTTGGTGTGTTGGCTGTTCTCTTGGTTAAACAGTCGCTATATTATATGTATAAATGTATATATGAATGTGAAAGATTTGTGATGATGGTGATGCTGATGATGATGCTAATGATGATGTGTGTTTGTTCATAGCAATTTCATATTGATGTGTATTCATACTTACCTATCTCATGTATAATATAATTGTATGTGTTTACATGTGAAACACCAACCAGCAGCTGCGCTGTTCAAACCCACCACAAGGTGGCACTGCAAAATTTACATTACCATGGGACAGATAGGGAGTGAGCCATCTTAGTATTATAGTGTCTTTGATAACTTAAAGCGTCATCAAAGGCTAGTTGCTCTCATACGATGTCTATGTGGTGTCGGAGGATAAAAATCCCTTGGGTCGGTAAAAGTGTAGGCTTGGGCTTTCTATGAACCAACGTTCTAATGGTTAAAACAAGACTAGTAAGACTTATCCATGATAGGCAGTATAAATCTTCAATAACAATAAATTTACTTATTTAGATAACACATGTAGCCAAGGACAGAACACTTGATTTGAAGAATAATGATGGTATAATACCATGGCGGCAGGATGGGCCCATATTCGCGGTGAAAAGTTAGTTATATTTATTGATTCGGTCTGCTTTTTGTTAATCACATGTATGTGTATACATTGAAATGTACATCAAAATCTGAAATGGTCAGATTTGTGTCAAATGACAGCACAATTCATATCCTATGCAATTTTTAAAGTGTTTAACTGTGTGTAATAGATTGATTGATTGATTGATTGATTGGTAGCTGCTTTACGCCGTGTCGGCAGCATAGGCCATATTGATGGCGAGAAATGTTTGTTTTTTGTTCAAACCATCGCTTTTACATGTAAAAGCAGACAATCAATTATGTGCCAATAGACACTCATTAAATTAGAAAGCTCACAATCATATATTTGTGGTCAAAGGAAACAAATTCCCAAAGAAAAAGAAAAGTCTTATTAATAATTGATAGAATCTATTTAGTAAACTATATGAAGTGGTACAGTCCAGCCGCCCTCAAAAAGGCTAAAATGTTTTCCTGTTTTACCTTAGTAAAAAGGTCATGCATACTGTCTGCAGTGTAGAACCGTTGGCACAGGGCCAAAAAATCAACGCAACTTAGTCAAATGTGTTTGAGTGTCAGCGGGGACTGACACCCAATACATTAAGGGGGAGGTTCCCCCTTGAGCAGAAAAGCATGTGTAAGCCACGAGTAGCCAAAACGGCAGCGGCTGTGTGTAATATGATGGTACAATTAAACTCAGAAAAATATAGCTAAAGTTACAGGAGATGATACTGTCGAGGGTTTCTTAGAAACTCTAACATTTAGCTTGTTTAAAGCTCCATTTGAGTTTAGCCTTTAAACGCGTATAGCTAACACCGACCGGGCGAAATATGTCAACTGGTATGCAGGAGCGCCTAAACGGTCAGTGTTAGCTAAACGTGAAATTATTTATAGATTTGGGAATTCCCTCTGGGTCTCTACCCATATATTAGGCTTAAATATATTAAATGCTATCATATTTAACAGAATTAGATACGCAATAAGTGAAATTTGATGAAATTAACCCTAAATTCGAAGCAATATTAACGCTGCGGCCGTAACGGCGGCAATATTAATAGTTATATTTTCGAATCGACGAAGGTACAGTCAACAAACCGCCACCGCCGCCAGTATGGAAAGCAGCCTCGATGCGGCGGCGGCGATTTGTTTACTTTACGTCCGTCGATTCGAAAATATAACTATTAATATCGCCGCCAATGCGGCAGTAGCCTTAAAAACGCTTCGAATTTAGGGTTAAATTGCTCAAATTTCACTTATTGCGTATGTAATTCTGTTAAATATGACAGCATTGAATAGATTTGAGCACAACCTTACGCTAACACCGCCCGTAAACGTCCTATGAAACGGGGTTAGTGTCGTGGACCTTAAACGTGCGGTGTTAGCGTAACACCGCCTCCCGCATACCGACTTTTCGGCGCTAAACCAGAAATCCCGTTTAAACGCGTTTTGGATCCGTAACACCGACACCTGCATACGGCCCCTGGGGTCAGAATTTGTGTGTGCTTGCCAAAGTTAATGTTGCACTTCAAATATCTCCAAAGTTGGTCATTTAAAATAGAAGTTATGCAAGGTATATTAAAACGATCATCAAACTCTATTTATCTCAAAAAGTGACAAAAACTAAAAAGCATCGGAGCATGCAACTTTAAGAACTCAGGAAAAAATAATTAATAGCAATAAATGTGTACTCGTCTGCACTGACCTCTCAGGCAAGGAGCCGCATACACAGGTAGGCGTGGGTAGTGTTGTGACACCAGAGAGCCTAGGTGGTGTAATGGTTAGCACACTGGCACGGAATGCAAAGAGATGTGGGTTCGAGTTCCACTCTACGCGCAATATTTCCTATTTTCATCTCCCCATAACGATAAATGGTTTCCATAGTGATTATCAACCCGCAACCACTTTGTTGTTGTTGTAGATTAGTTGTTTAAGCAGGGGAAATTTCAGTCGTAGATGACTGGTCTTCCTCATTCCACTGCTTCTTGCCATATCCTAGTAATGCCGAGCGTCTGACTAGGAAGCGACAAGTATCAATTTGTAAGTCATTGGTTTGACTCAACCAGGATTCGAACCCACAATCCCACGATCTACCAACATGGGAGACGGACGCTCTAACTTATTCAGCCATCGCGACTGGATAACCATAACGCTTCCATAACAAAATAACCCCTAATCAGCTGATGTCATTGTGCATGTGCAGTGTGACGTCAGCAGCTTCTGCGACACGTCGTTGGCGGGACAAGAGGTGATGTGTCTGTCGGGGGGAGGGCGTGGGGGGTAGTAAGCGTTCGAATGTGTCTCTTGGGGTCTTGCTACACCAGACGGGATGGCCACATGAGTTGAGCGTCCATCTCCTGTTTTGGGAGATCGGGGGATCAGAACGCATGGGTTTGTGGGTTCGAAACCTGGTCGAGTCAAACCAATGACATAAAAATGTATATTTGTCGCTTCCTTGCCAGGCACTCTGCATGATTAGGATAGGGCAAGGACTGGTTGGCTCATTGTCAGGATAATGTGACTGAGTGGGATATCAGGTCATGGTGCTGACAGCCTGGTCTCCCAGTGCGTCAGGACTATAATGCGCCATGAGTGCGCACTGTCACAAGTTGGTACTCATTCCGATATGACCTTAGATGTTGCTACGACATAAAACAACAAACAAAGAAATCAAATAAAAACTTGGGGTCTTCCGTGAATGGCACAAGAATAGGATGACGTCATCAGAGGTGCCAGAGCCGGCGGCGTCTCGGAGACCGGCAGCGCGTTCGCGACACGATAAATGTCTCGCCCACCCGGGAAACTCTGCGGGGCTGGATGAAATTAGGCGCGTTCGACCCACGCCCACGCCTGTATTCCGCGAGGGTGCGCCACATGCCGAGAACCACGTAAAACCACTGCGCATGTCTAACCGGCCACTTTCTGACTGGCCACTTCCGATTTCTGTGTGATCACCCGGAACGCCACCGTGTGTCGGCTGTGGGTGGAGACTGCACTGTGGTTTAAGTGTGTGTGTGGGGGGGGGGGGGGGGGGGGGGGGGGGATGAGTGGGATTCTCATGTGTTGTCATTACAGGGCGGGTGTGTGTGTGGGGAGGGGTGGGGGTGTGTGTGAGGGGAGGGGTGGGGTGGGGGTGGGGGTGGGGTGGGGGTGGGGGTGGGGGTGGGGGGAATGGTGGGAGGCAGAACAACACTCACCCAACACAAATAAGTGCCACCCCAGCTCCAGCCAATCACCACACAGCCACACACCTGATTGACTCAGACATGAGCTGATTGACTCACGCATGAGCTGATTGACTCACACATGAGCTCTTCCCACTTTGCCAATCAATCAATTTTGCATGTTTGCACTTCAAATGTCTCCAAAGGCTTATGCAACTTTAAAACAGCTATACTTGTCGCCACAGTGCTGCTGTTTAACATTGGTTGTAAAGTTAGCATTTAATTTATTTTAACTCTCTGCAAGGTATGTTTACAATAAACTGAGGTGATACAATAAATGCATACAAATTCCTTCCAGACAGAAAGGATACCAGAAAAGCGATGCTTATCTAGCTGGTCTCCATGATGTGAATGAATAAGTGATGACAATAACAAATGATTAAACTTAAACTTCATTTTAAACTAATGATTATGATAAGATACTGATGCGTCTCATCACAGTTAGTAAAAAACAAAGTAATGATAGGAATATTATATGTATATTGTGTCATGGATTCATGTACTTACATGCAGTATCAGTAGTTATTTTGCATGTATGTTGGCAGCTTGGTGGTGATTGGCAGATCACTGTTAGTTGTAACCATGGGGTCCGGAAATGCTTGTTTCTCATTGGTAGAGCTAGAAATGCTTGTTTCTCATTGGGAGAATGGGGTGAGGTGATACACTATACTGGATCCATATACCATATAAATAATAAACCTGAGGGCTTGACTCTCTCTCTTCTTTCACTCTTTATACTCTTTCTTTCTCTTTTTGCCTGTATTGATTTCACTATAGCCTGCCGACACAACCACAGATTCGAGCCGTGGACTTTACAAGGTGGTTGTGTTATGTTTGTTTGCTTTTGATTTGATTATATTGTTGGTGTACGTGTTATCTGGCTTTTATATTTCCGAGTTTCCCATCATGGGCTGTCCAGATGGTGGGCCGTGACATATCACATGCCCCCTTGTGGGTCAGCTTAGTTGGGGTTTCCTGGTTTTATTTTGCACATATATTTTTTTATGTTTTTAGATCAGGAATTTGTCTTTCCTTCAACGTTTGTGCGTTCCATACTTTGGCAGCCATTTCCTGTTGTGATTTGAGAAATTGCTAGAACATGAATTGACATTACTGACAACTGCATGTGGGTATATCAGCCACGGACCTGTTGCAATTGGTCACAGCCATGCATTATTTCACATTACTCGTCTCCCGTGTTTTATCACTAGATGGCGCCACATCGCGGTGACACCCAGTGCAGTCAGGACCAACCACCTGGGCCGCGTTCAGGGTGCGTCTCCGAGACCTCTCCGAGACATCTCCGCGATGGTTTTTGGCTTATTTCCGTTCAGGGTGCGTCTTTTCAGATAGGAGACAAAAAGCGCCTCGAAAATGGCTGCCGTATTCAGTGTTTTCAGCCAATCAGAGCGCTTCCTTTTCATTGCAAATGGCTGACGCTTATGGAGGCCGCCATTTTCTAGACGGCCGACAGCTAAATCCCGTTCAAACTAGTGTGACGTCAAGGCCATCTCCAAGGCGCTTCCGAAACGGAGCCTGAACACGGCCCTGGTTTGACACATACCAAGGCTGTGTGTGAGTGAGGGGGTATGCGGCTAGGTGTGGGTGTGTGTGTATGTGTGGGTGTTGGTGAGTGATATGTGTGTGGTTGTGTCGATATGCGGTTGGTGTGTGGTATGTGGCATGGCGTGGGTGTGGGTGTGGGTGTGGGTGTGTAGGTGGGTAGGTGTGGGTGTTAGTGAGAGATGTATGTGTGGTTGTGACGATGTGTGGTTGGTGTGTGTGACTGTGAGTGTGTGGGTGTGTGGGTATGGGTGTATATTGGTAGGTGTGGGTGTTGGTGTTGGTGAGTGACGTGTGTGTGGTTGTGTCGATGTCCGGTTGGTGTGTGGTGTGGGTGTGGGTGTGGGTGTGTAGGTGGGTAGGTGTGAGTGTTGTTGAGTGATGTGGGTGTGGGTGTGGGTGTGGGTGTTTGTAGGTGGGTAGGTGTGGGTGTTAGTAAGTGATGTGTGTGTGTGTGGCAATGTATGGTTGGTGTGTGTGAGTGTGTGGGTGTGTGGATGCAACGGTGGGTTTGTTTTGTTTGTTGTTGTTTTACGTCCTAGCAACATCTAAGGTCATATCAGGACGGGTACCGACTTGTGAAAGTGCACACTCATGGTGACTTTATAATGCTGCCCGTCTGGTTGGTGCAACAGTGGCTGGGTGTGTGTGTGTGGGTGTGTGTAGGTGTCGGTGTGTGTAGGTGGGTATGTGTGGGTGTTTGTGAGTGGTGCATGTGTGGTGTCGATGTGTGGTTGGTGTGTGTGAGTGTGTGGGTGTGTAGGTGTATGGGTATGTGTGTGTGTGGGTGTGGGTGGGTGGGTGTGTGGGGGAGTTTGTGTCGGGGTAGGCGTGTAGGTGTGGATGCTGGTGCACATATGTGATGAATAAGGATTATGTGAGTATAAAGGCACGGAAAGGAAAGGAATGCTCCCTATATTATCACCCATATGTTATGTACTACTTTATGGGCGACCCCTTTTCACAGTTGGAACAGGTGGCGCCAACATCCCCAACCCTACCAGTGGCGCGAAATACTGTCACTCGCAAAATACTACCATTTATAATATCAAAAAGTTGCTTAAACCAAAGTCGGTTAACCCAAATTATCGGTTAATCCAAATAAAATTGTCGGACCGCAGGCCACTCCGGCATGGTTAAACCAAACTTGCATGTGGTTATAAATATAAGGCCATCTCAGATTTGTTTATATGATAAATGGTAGTATTTTTTGGTGCTGCCGAAAAAAGTTAGGATTAACCCATCGTTTGGTTTAACTGAACTTGGTTTAACGGGGTTATATTGTATATACATAAAAAAACAATAATCAGTGTCCGCATACATTGGATGCTAAATGTGCAATGCTCGCTTACTCAACGTCAAAGTCAAAGCCAAAGCTCGGTTAAACCAATGATCGGTTAATCCAAACAAATTTCTAGGGTCCCTTCAAGTTTGGTTTCACGGGGCTATACTGTATATAAAACTCTCGGGCGCAAGTGACAGTGTAGCGCCCAGGATAGAGGTGCGCCGGGGTGGAGCCCCCCGGTCACGTGGTCAGAGGGGGGGGCCATACAACAAGTAAGCCACCCCATCCATATTAGGGTAGGAAATAAACATATAATCCCTTACGTGCATTTATACTTGCATAATGCTTATACATCACATACATATATATATATACATATATATACATGTACATATGTACCTATCATCATAACCATGCTGTCGGTCGTGATGCGACAAAGACTGCTTTCATTACTTGACTGCCGCTCTCCATTTACCTCTCTGCTGTGAGAGTGATGTCCATGAGTCGGTCTTAATGTCTCTCAGCTTCAGGTTTCTCTTGATCCTATAGGTGATGCATAACGCATTATACGACCATAAATTGGAGAGGAAAATGTACCGTAGTTTTATTCCTCCATAGACGTTGTGGTGGAGTGCCCCCTCCCCCCATCTGTAGGGTTAATATTTTCGGGTGCCCCCCCCCCCCCACCCTCGCGCCTCACACACAGAGGAGGAATATATCTTCACACACAGCAGGAATATATCTTAATAGCCTATAATCCTATCTATGGCGAGGGGTGTTTGAAGGACAGCTCGGTAGGGAAGGAGAATCTGGGGTGGGTGAATGGGGGGTGATTGGGTGGGTGAATAGGGGGGGGGGGTGGTTGGGTGGGTGAGTGGGGGTGGGTGGGTGGGTGAGTGGAGGTGGAAGGAGGGTAGAGTGCTGTGCGTGGGCGTTGGATTATCCCCAAAATCAATATGTGCGTAGTGCCCCCTGGTGGGGTATGGATGAAGTGCAGGGGTGTGTGTGTGAGTGGGGGGGGGGGGGTATTTTTGTAATAGATCAGAGGGAGGGTGTGCAAACAGGAGGACGACCACTCGGTAGTGACAGCTGTACTTCAAGAGTAACCGCAATGTTTGCACATCCAACTCTCACTAGCTAATTCTGGCCCTTAAATTCCATATTTGTGAATACATATATATATATATATATATATATATATATAGAGAGAGAGAGTAAAACCTCTCTAACCGACCACCTCCACAGATTGACCACTCCCCTATATGTGTTGCTTTATTTGGGTCCGAAACGATAGCCCATACAATACCATTGTACTGATAACAGAAAAAAAACTCCCTAAACCGACCACCTCCCTAAATGGACCATTTAAAGTCGGTCCCATGGTCAGTCGATTTAGAGAGGTTTTCCTGTATTTATGTATATTCTTGGGCGCGAATGACAATGTGAGTGCCCATAGTTAGGACTTTGTCCGGTTGTGGCGCCACCAGTCCCAGGATGAAATTTTAAAATGATAAGTGCCTCAGAGCATGCGTAATAGAACACATCAAAATTGGACAGTTTGTGATATGAAACATTTTAACTTCATCTATCTTCTGCTTAGCCTACTCCAGAAACTTGAAAGGCGTCCGATTGTTCTATTCTTCTGGGTTACTGTCACGAACTCGCAATGTATTATATAAATGATGTCACAGGTGGATTCCTGCATCACATGACCTAATATGATTCCCCACTTGACCTAGTAATATGCTTCCCCACTGACCCCGGAAAAGCAGGGAACCCATTTAGGTTGCACTTGCACACTAGTCATTATAGCACTCTCAGTCGACATATTCAGTTACACAAACTGAAAAAGTGTGCCTGGAGGGTAACAGGTGAACTAGCGGACACGTCAACTAGTGGACATGTCAATTAGTGGACACGTCAACTTGTGGACACATCAACTAGCAGACACATCAACTAGCAGACACTTCAACTAGCAGACATGTCAACTAGTGGACACGTCAACTAGCAGACACATCAACTAGCGGACACATCAACTAGCAGACACGTCAACTAGCAGACACATCAACTAGCGGACACGTCAACTAGCGGACACATCAACTAGCAGTCATGTCAATTAGCGGACATGTCAACTAGCGGACATGTCAACTAGTGGACACGTCAACTAGCAGACACATCAACTAGCAGTCACGTCAACTAGTGGAGACGTCAACTAGCGGACACGTCAACTAGTGGTCATGTCAACTAGTGGACACATCAACTAGTGGACACATCAACTAGTGGACACGTCAACTAGCGGACATGTCAACTAGCGGACACATCAACTAGCAGACACATCAACTAGCAGACACATCAACTAGCAGTCACGTCAACTAGCAGACACATCAACGAGCGGACACATCAACTAGCAGACAAGTCAACTAGCGGAGACGTCAACTAGCGGACATGTCAACTAGCGGTCATGTCAACTAGCGGACACATCAACTAGCGGATACATCAACTAGTGGACACGTCAACTAGCGGACACATCAACTAGCAGACACATCAACTAGCGGTCATGTCAACTAGCAGACACGTCAACTAGCGGACACGTCAACTAGTGGACACGTCAACTAGCGGTCACATCAATTAGCACACATGTCAACTAGTGGACACATCAACTAGCGGACATGTCAACTAGCAGTCATGTCAACTAGCGGACACATCAACTAGCAGACACGTCAACTAGCAGACACGTCAACTAGTGGTCACGTCAACTAGCGGGCACATCAACTAGCAGACATGTCAACTAGTGGACACGTCAACTAGCAGACACATCAACTAGCGGACATGTCAACTAGCAGACACGTCAACTAGCGGACACTTCAACTAGCAGACATGTCAACTAGTGGACACATCAACTAGTGGACACCTCAACTAGCAGACATGTCAACTAGCGGACACATCAACTAGCAGACACATCAACTAGCAGATGCATCAACTAGTGGACACGTCAACTAGTGGACACATTTGCTCAGCGGCCTAGCGGACACATCAACTAGCAGACACATCAACTAGCGGACTGTTGTTCGCTAAGTTAACTTCTAATTAGTGAGTGCAACCGATAAACAGAACAAATCTTGTTTGAATTGTTGTTGTATTAATCAGCCAAATTTTGTTTCCAACTTTTTTTATAAAGGTTTTTTTTTGTAGTAAGTCTGAGTATGGTTACGGCGGGACAAACAGTGACTTTTGCATTTTTGCATCCCGCCTACACACCCTCTACCACGTCTAAAACCGAAATGCAGGGTGGCTGTCTAGAACAAGCCCGGTTTGGGAACATATCTATTACATGTTATCTCATGTGGTACTTTTTGCTGTTGGATGCAGGCTTGCGAAGGGTATGGCCAACCCATCTCCAGCATCTCCAAAGGATCTCCTCCTCAACAGGCTGCTGTCCTGTTCGCTGCCATAGCTCCAGGTTACTGATGGTGTTTGGCCAGCGTACTCTTAGGATTTGTCTGAGACAGGTGTTGATAAAGGATTGGATTTTCTTCATGGTGGTGACTGTTGTTCTCCAAGTCTCTGCACCATACAGAAGAACAGGCTTTACCATGGAGCAAAATATCCTGATCTTGGTGTTCCTAGGCAGCTCTGAGGATCCCCAGACATTCTTCAGCTGATGGAAAGCTGCCCTTGCCTTTCCAATCCGAACCCTCACATCACCGTCTGTCCTTCCCAGCCTGTTGACGACACTTCCAAGATAGGTGAAGCTTTCCACTTCCTCTAGTGCTTCTCCCTCTAGTCTGATGGGGGCTGTGTAGTTATTGTTAATTTTGAGGATTTTGCTCTTCCCTTTGTGTATAATGAGGCCAAGGCATGCTGAATGAGTTGCGATGATAGTGGTCTTCTCCTGCATTTGTTGCTGGGTGTGGGAAAGAAGTGCCAGGTCATCAGCAAAGTCGAGGTCATCCAACTGCGTCCAAGGTGTCCATTGGATGCCATTCCTCTTCTGGGCAGTTGATGTCCTCATTAGCCAATCTATCGCCAACAGGAAAAGGAAGGGTGACAGTAGCATCCCTGCCTCACTCCTGTTTGCACTTGGAAGGCCTCGGTAAGCTGCTGGCCATGAACCACTCTGCAGGTCATTCCCTCATATGAGTTCCTGTTTATATTAGTGATCTTTGCCGGTACCCCATAGTGTCTCAACATTCTCCAGATGGTCTGCCTATCCACACTGTCAAACGCCTTCTCATAGTCAATAAAATTGACATAGAGAGGTGAGATCCACTCCAAGGACTGTTCCAGGATGATCCGCAGGGTTGTTATCTGGTCAGTGCAGGATCTCCTCTTCCTGAAGCCAGCTTGTTGATCTCGGAGATGTGGGTCGACCGCATCTTTCATCCTGTTTAGGAGGACTCTATTGAAGACCTTGCCTGGGGTTGACAGCAGTGTTATCCCCCTGTAGATGGAGCAGTAACTAAGGTCACCCTTCTTTGGTAGCTTGATAAGGTAACCCTCCTTCCATTCTGATGGAATGTCTTCCTCCTCCCAGATATTTTGGAATAGGGGATAGAACATTTCCACAGTGGTCACTTCATCCGCTTTCAAAGCTTCTGCAGGAATGGTGTCTGGCCTGGCTGACTTGCCGTTTCTCAGTTGCTTGATGGCCCTATACATCTCTTCCTTCGATGGAATGTCAAAGACGATAGGGAGATCAAAGTTGGCTGGTTGGATATCAACTGGATTTGATGGAGAAGGTCTGTTCAAAATATCCTCAAAATCTACGTTTTTGCTGTTTTATCCCTGGAATCGTTTTCCCTTCTCTGTATTTTGGCTTGATATATGATTTTTGTTTGTATTTAGGGGCCTGTCAAACATGACCACCTTCATTTGCAGGGTTTCCTCCAAACATTATTTTGTTGGCAAAAATTAAGGCGAGCACTAGTCACCTAGTAAATGTGACCGCTAGTTGAAGTGTCCGCTAGTTGCCTTGTACAGTATAACCCCATTAAACCAAGCTCGATTAAATCAAACGATCGGTTAATCCAAACTTTTTTCGCCGGCCCGGCAAAAACTACCATTTATCATATAAAAAAGTTGGTTAAACCAAAGTTAGTTAATCCAAATTATTGGTTAATCCCAACAACATTTTCGGGCCTCAGGCCACTTCCGCTATGGTTAAACCAAACTTTCATGTGCTTATAAGGTCATCTGAGACCCCACCGACTTTTTTATATGATAAATAGTAGTATTTTGAAGGGACCTTAGAAATTTGTTTGGATTAACCGATCGTTTGGCTTAACCAAACTTGGTTTAACCGGGTTATACTTAGGTACATGAAAAACAATAATCAAAATGTCCACATACATTGTATATTACATGTACAATACACCCTGACTCAAAGTCAAAGTCAAAGCCAAAGCTTGGTTAAACCAATGATCGGTTAATCCACACAAATTTCTAGGGTCCCTTCAAGTTTGGTTTAACGGCGTTATACTGTATTCTGCTGTTCGATTGGAGCGCTTTTGTCAGAGTTATACTCAATGACCTATACCAGGTCACTTTAACACCACTTTTGCTTTGACCAGAAAGTACAGCAGGGAAGGGGATGCAGTCAATGATGTTTAATAATGATGCGGACAGATTCAACTTATCCTTTTATCGCTATCGCGCTGATCCTTCTTGCCAATGTGGCATTAAACCGCTTTCATTCCCACAGACACTTGTGCGACATTAGTTCCAATTGATGGCACACAAGGCCACTAAAAACCTAACCCCATCCGTCAAGTATGCTTAGTCAGATATTGATCCTACTTGCCTGTCAGGCAAACAGCAAAGGAATGACAAATTTCTGACCTAAAAACATACAAAAAATATCTGTGCAAAATAAAACCAGGAAACCCCCTCTAAGCTGTTCCGTAAGGGGGCATGTGATATGTCACGGCCCACCAGCTGGACAGCCCATGAGAGGTAACCCCCTGCCAGAAAACAGCCAGATAACATCAAATCCAAACATAAACCAACTACCTATTACATACAAGCCTATAATATGTAAATAGAATAGGCTAGTCTAGAATTACAAACCATAATCTTAAGAAACACAGACCGTTAACTGCCCAGCATTGAAAACAAGCCCGATCATCCGAGCTTATATGCTATGGACAGCATAAACACCCCATCAACAACAAAAAAAAGGCCTAATCTCAGTCGTTACCTCCTCAAACACTCCTCATATATGTGATATTAAAGTTGCATAATCCATCGGTTCTGAATTTCCATATGATTTTAGTTAAATATATTAAGTTTCAAATTATAACCTCCGTTCAGAGTAGCTATCATATTGTTTGTGTGCTACTATACTGGCATTTGCAAAGTTTCAAACAGGAGAACATGGCTTATCACATACAGCAAAACCTCTTTAAATCGACCGACCATGGGACCGACTTTAAGAGGTCGGCTTAGGGAGGTGGTCTGTTTAGGGAGTTAAAATATGGTTACAATGGTATTGTTAGGACCCAAATGAAGCGATCGATATAGGGTAGTCGTCGATCTATGGAGGTGGTCGGTTAGAGAGGTTTTCATCATCATCATCATGCTGTCGGTCGCGATGTGACAAAGACTGCTTTCATTACTTGACTGCCGCTCTCCATTTGGCTCTCTGCTGTGAGAGTGATGTCCATGAGTCGGTCTTAATGTCTCTAAGCTTCAGGTTTCTCTTGATGGTATCCTTGAACCGGAGATAAGGGCACCCTCTCTTTCTGAATTTACTGTATACATATGATGCATAGCATGTTATGTGAGTATAATTTACTATAAAGGTTCATAATGGAATTACTTGTTTTATATTCTACTGATTATTCTATACTAGAATCTGTTCTTATTTTATTTAGACAAGGGCTGAATATATGTTGGCAAAGTATATAACTATATTCATCCCACTGCATTGTTGTCTAGTCTTATTTTGTACTGGAGATGCCCTTTATATATATAGTAAAACCTCTCTAAATCGACCGACCATTGGACCGACTTTAAGTGGGCCATTTAGGGAGGTGGTCGGTTTAGAGAGGTAGAATATCCTTACAATGGTCTTGTTGGGACCTAAATAAAGCGATCGATATAAGGGAGTGGTCGATCTGTGGAGGGGTCGGTATAGAGAGGTTTTACTGTATATCTAATGTTGTATTGCTGTTTGTGAAATACATTTTATATGCATTGCCATATTGCTATGGAACTTGTAGGTAACTATCAAAAATACTTTGGCTGTAAGCTGTAAATTATGTATTCAACAGCTATTGCTAGCTAACATTAATACACTAATAAACTATATACCATTTTTGTGTAAATAATCCTCATATGAAAAATGGCGGCAAGACCAATACCTCGGCGCTTACACAAGAACTTATTCAGCAAAATAACCATATTTACCAACAACAAAAATGATTTAGCGGTTAGGATGCTAGCCCCGGAATGGCAGAAGCATGGATTCGAGCCCCACTCTAGGCATGGTGTTTCTCTTCGTTTACAGAAAACCCACCTGTTACGACATTATTCACAATTTATCGAATTGCGCTTCATTCAGCATTGAACAACTATCAACATGAGCGTGCACTGATTCCAAGTCGCCTCACCTGTCAGGTCCTAACCATAAGGGATGGGCGAATGAGTTGGAGCGTCCATCCCCCGTGTTGGTAGATCACGGGATCGTAAGTTCGAACCCTGGTCGAGTCAAATCTATGACTTAAAAATTTATACTTGTCCCTTCCTAGCCTGGCGCTCGGCATTATTAGGATAGGGCAAGGACTGGTTGGCTCAGTGTCAGGATAATGCGACTGAGTGGGATATCAGGTCATAGTGCTGGCAGCCTGGTCTCTCAGTGGGGCAGCACTATAAAGTCGCCATGAGTGCACACTGTCACAAGTCGGTACCCATCATGATATGACCTTAGATTTTGCTAGGACGTAAAACAACAACAAACAAACAAAAACAAACCTGTCAGCTCCTGATTGGCCTGACCGGACGCGGTGGTCGAATCGGTAGAGCGCGGGCCTCGCATGCGGGAGATTGGTCCCGAGTTTGGTTCCCGGACGAGTCAAACCAATGACTATTAAAATTGATACACGCCGCTTCCTAGCCTGCCACTCGGCATTAACAGGAAAGGGCAAGGACTGGGTCGCTCAGTGTCAGGATAATGCAACTGAGTGGGAGGATATTGGGTCATGGTGCCGGCGGTCTGATTTGCCAGTGCGGAAGCAGTATAAAACCCGCCATGAGTGCACACTGTCACATGTCAGTACCCGTCCTTATTTAACCTTAGATGTTGCTAGGATACAAAACTCCAGCAACCAAGCAACCAACCTGATTGGCCGCCGATGTTCTCACTGTTCTCCCGAGCGGACCCCTCCGCCCCCCACTACCTCCCCCCTCTGTCCCCTTTCCCGGCAGTCCCTCCTTCACTACAGAGCAAACTCCCCACCCACCCACCCGTCTCCTGATTGTACTCTATTGGCATTGCGCCTCAGGGCTTTGTCTCTTGGCATCTGCCATGCTGTCTTAAATAAACTCTATTTACAGTTGTTCTTTGTCAGAATTGGTGCCGTGACCAGGATGTTGTACAAATGCAGTGAAGCTGACAATTTGTCCATGTAAAGGAAAGCTTGTTTTATTTAACGTCACCTCTAGGGCATATAGATTGTTATCATCAGCTATTGGACGTCAAACATAGGGTCATTCTGACATATTTCTTTGGCGGAAACCTGCTGCTGCCACATAGGCTACTCTTTCCAATAAGCAGCAAGGGGTCTTTTATATGCACTTTCCCACAGACAGGACATCACATACCACAGCCTTCGGTGAACCAGTTGTGGACCATTGGTTGGAACGGTGGCTGGTCGGGAGATGTTGGGAGTTCCATACATCAATCACCCTTAATGCTGCCACAGTGACATGGTTTTCTGTTTAGGGTTTGCTCCCTTAGACTTCGGTTCTGTCAATAACCTGTACCACAAGGAAGTGGTTTACAACTCTCCAAGGCAGGGGCGTCAAACTCCCTGAGGTATTGCTATACCTGCAATACCTGCATACCTATTCAAACAAAAACATGTGCCATGTCCAAAACGACCAGACCCAAGTAACCCCACCTCTTGGCTGGGGTTTGCTAGGAATGATGACGTCACATTGGTGCTGGTACCATCCTGTAGCTACCAGTATCAGTCCTACATGTTTTATGTTGGTAATAACACCCATTAATGACATGGAAATATAACTAAAATATGCGATCATAAAATACTTTAAATCATATTTTGCTGTAGTTATATTGGTTATTTAAAAAAAAGGTTTTGGATTAAGCCACCAGTTTTTCCACCCCACGCGTGGAGAAGCGTATTTGATTATTCGACCCGAGTCTGTAGGATGTGTGCATGTGCCAAAAAGTGGCTTGGGTGACCCGAGTTGATTAATCGATTACGCCCCTACTGGAACCGAACCAGAGGAGTCAGGATAGGACTCTTGTCAGGAAATCAGTGCCCGCAAGCCTACGATCTGAAGAACCACTCTCTATTGGGTTGAGTGCCAATGAACTTTTAAAATCATGACATCCAACTGCTTCACTTAAAGCTGCATAGTCCGATGAAGTATCACATTTTTAAAACCAAAACAATCATCTAGATCTGATTCTACATATCTAACTTAGATACTAGTGCATTTATTAAACATTTGTTTCTGCATAGAACACTGGGTCAATTTAATAGAACCTGTTCCTGCAGAAGTCTATGGTGTCGAGTTTTGGTATGCTTGCCAAAACTAATTTTACATGTTTGCACTTCAAATATCTCAAAAGTTTACCATTTAAAATAAAAGTTACTTCACACTAAAGTGAAGTCAGTAATAATAAAAATGGCAGAAATCCAAAACCATCGGACTATGCAACTTTCAGACCTCGTCAGAAGTCAGGACTCGAACCCCAATTGGATTAAAAGGCACACAATTCAAGGTATCCTTCCGCAGTGTGAATTAAAGGGGGACGATTATTAGTAGTTTTAGTTTCTTTGTTTGTTCGTTGTTGTTATTCTTCCTAGCAAAATCTAAGGTCAGATCAGGACGGATACCGACTTGAAATAGTGCGCACTCATGGCGACTTTAAAGTTCTGCCCCACTAGGAGACCAGGCCACCAGCACCATGACCTGATACCCCACTCAGTGAGATTATCCTGACACTGAACCAACCAGTCCTTGCTCTATCCTCATAATGCTGAGGGCCAGGCTAGGAAGCGTCAAATATCAATTTTGTAGTCATTGGTTTGACGCGACTAGGGTTCAACCCAACAAACCCATGTGTTCGGATCCCCCGACTTCCCAAAACAGGAGACGGACATTCAGCCATTCCGTCTGGTGAGTGTTAGTGAGGTGCATTGACTTCCCAAGGGGAAATGCCGCATAGACATATAGGCGTGTGGATATGTCGATTGTATCAGGGAGGCTAGATGGCCTAAAGGTTAAGACACTATCATTGAAATGGCAGAAATGTGGGTTCGAATCACACTCTAGGTGCAATATTTCCCATTGATTGCAAAAACACGAACCCCCCCTCTCATGACAATAGGATAGGGATAGGATTGGTTTCTCCACTGTCAGGATGATGTGACTGAGTGGGAAATCGCGTCTTGTAATCGAGATATAACTCAAACGAACAAACTGATATCACCTTAGGATGTAAGACACAAACAAATAAACAATCTAATAAAAATATGGCAACAACTGAACACCATTATATTAAAGTTGCATGGTCCGATGGCGTCTGAATTTTAATTTTATTTTTGAGAAAAATATATCAAATTGATCGTTATAACTTAGTAATCATTAGTCCGGAGTACTTTTGAGGAAGAATGGCTAGTTTTGAAGCAATTTGGAGATCAAAGAACTCAAAATACTTTTGACAAGCTTCCCAAAAGTCCTCTGGCTATGATGCGTATTGACCACATGATGTGGGATGACCTAATTCAAATGTAGCCTGGTCTCCTGGTAGCTTCCCCTGATGGCGTGATATTTTTATATATTTTATTTTATTTACACTAGCATTGTTTGATTAATTTTAATGTGTTTATATTTGTGTGTATACTTTTAAGCATATACATTGGCTGTTTGGCAGTGGTGTAATATCATTCAATATAATATTCACTTATACATTTATACCATATATGGCAGTATGTTCGACCTTACAAATATCAGTATCATTTGGTAATATATATGTATATTTTTAATATAATACATATTTAATTGTATTTACTTAAAGTTGCATGGACCGATCGCATTTGAATTTGTTAGTTATCATCATCATCATCATCATGCTGTTGGTCGCGATGCGACAAAGACTGCTTTCATTACTTGACTGCCACTCTCCATTTAGCTCTCTGCTGTGAGAGTTGCATCCATGAGTCGGTCTTAATGTCTCTCAGCTTCAGGTTTCTCTTGATGGTATCCTTGAACCGGAGACGGGGGCGCCCTCTCTTTCTGTAGCCAGAAGACAGTTGAGAATAGAGGATCTGCTTTGGTAGCCTGTCTGATGACATCCTCATGAGGTGTCCAGTCCACCGGAGATTCTTTTTGATCAGAAGATCTTCCATAGAGGGCAGCCCCATCCGTTCGAGTATTTCCTTACATTTCATGAAAGCTGCCTGCAAAAGTGTTGAAGTGCTGCTGGCTTTTGCAAGTTACCAGCGGCACTCTCTCGGGGAGCAAATAGAGGTTTCACACCGGCAAGAACATGTCAAGACAGGCGCAAAACTATTTGTCCCTGCAGTGGCTGGTCGGGAGATGTTGGGAGTTCCATACATCAACCGCCCTTAATGCTGCCACAGTGACATGGTTTTCTGTTTAGGGTTTGCTCCCTTACCCTTCGGTTCTGTAAAGGACCTGTACCACAAGGCAGTGGTTTACAACTCTGCAAGGCAGGGGCGTCAAACTCCCTGAGGTATTGCTATACCTGCTATACCTGCAATACCTGCATACCTGTTAGTTATATTTGAGATAAATAGGTCAGGTTGACCATTATTTTCAAAAAAGGGTCCAAACATTAAAATTATAATTTCACTTGAAGCTGCAATGAATCAGAAGCAATATTCTTTTTGAATTTTAAAAATATTCCAAAATTTGAGTGAAATATGTGCATTTGAAAGTTCAAATATTTTATATTAGCTAATGCAACAGCCATTCCATGCTGGCCACATCAGCCGGGCCTGAACATAAATCGTTTGACTGGATCTGCCGCAAATACACAGGTTTCCGATTTTAATGCTATGATGGTAGCAGCTGTTCTGGCCGTGCCTATGCGTTATCGTTTGGACGGGATCCGTCACAAATTCACCAGGTTCTTGGCTTAATGCTGTGATGGAAGCAGCTGTTCCACAGTGTATGCGCCGGAAGATGGCCCAGGTTAGTAGAACCATATCAGTTTCTACACTCACCTATGACAAACTACACATTCTCTGATTCAGCCGGGCCTGAGCATTAATGGTTTGACGGGATCTGCCGCAATTGCAGAGGTTTCTGGGTTTAATGCTATAATTGCACCACCCGTTCTGGTTGTACCTATGTGTTATCTTTTGGACCGGATCCATTGTAAATGCGGCATTCTACAGCATATGCATCGGAGGATGGCCTGGGGTCATAGCGCCATATCAGTTTCTACACTCACTTATGACGAACTGCACCCTCTGCGATCCCGAGCTGTCCGCCAGCACATACGCTGCGGAACGGCTGCTGCTGTCATAGCGTTAAGCCCAGAACTTGGCGCATTTGCGATAGATCCCATCCAAACGATAATGCATGACCAGAACAGTTGCTGCCATCATAGCATTAAACCTGGAAATCTGCACATTTGCGGCGGATCATGTGAAGCCATTAATGCTCAGGTCCAGCTGGATCATAGAATATGGCTGCTGCCAGCATAGCATTAAGCACAGAACCCGGCACATTTGCGATGGATCCCGTCCAAACGATAACACATAGGTACAACCAGAACGGCTGCTGCCATCATAGCATTAAAACTGGAAACCTGTGGCAAAGTTCAGTACTAAGCATGCACCACCCTGTGGCACAAATTAGAAGTATTCTGAGTTCATTTGTTTTCCCGGACAGGTATGCTGATTCCCTTTAAACTTTCCCATTGCTATCTAATGAATTTGCATTTCTCATGTACATATTATTGCTCTGTTTTTATTTACTGTTATGTAATACATATGTCTCATCCTCCCTCATACCATACGTAGTCCTGATGGCAGATGCAATTTTAATTGACAAATGTAACAATTTTAATTACCCAAATTGATTAATTATATTTATAGAATTCACCAAACAGCATTGAATATCCAACATGGAGGGGAGGGCTAACATCCACCTCATTTCCCCTTCCCCTCTATGGCCCTGCACAGTAGGCCTACTTGGTCAGGGGGGGGGTAATGATGTCCCGAGATTGGACTAATTGGTTAATGGCCTCCCTGCATAATGGGTGTTTCAAAGTGAGTGTCCAAGGTGGTGAGGTTATAAATTCACTGGTTATTCTGTATATGCTGTCCCAAATCATTAGCTAATGCACTAGTATCTAAGGTCGATATATAGAACCTAATTGAGATAAGTGTTTTGGTTTTTTTTTAAATACATTTCATCGGACCATGCAACTTTAATCAATCAAATGGAGCGCTTTCTTCAGCTGCCATTTTGGTTCCTTTGCCTTCACTATCAGTTTCTTAAAGTTGCATGGAGCATGTTGGCGGAGGCTAACATGTGTAATTTGCGCACGAGGCAAGTTCCTGCTGTTTACTTTGCTTTGCGTATCATGCTGCTAAGCCACTCTACCTCGGTGCCTCTCACTGTTCACTTCCCCACCCTCCCACCCTCTTTCTGGGGGGGTGAGCGCTGATCTCTTCTGTTTCCAGCTTACTGTATCCACCCCTGCCGGCACTTGATACACTGACTGCCCTTGTCGGCTACGGTACTGAAGGGTCTCTGCCACCCACTGATAGCCTGCTTCAGGCCCCGTGATGATTTCATTTTTCATTAAACTCTCAAAAAGTTACCTGTTCTCATCTGTTGTCTTTGCCGAGTAGCGCAAATTGTCCGATGGTGCTTGAATGTTTGTCTTATTTTTTAGATAAATATATCGAATTGATCGTTATGAGAAGAGGATAATAATAATAACAATTGCATCAGTATTCAGTCAATATTTATTTTATAACATCCAAGGCATGTAAGACAACTTTAACGAAGCATTTATAAAAACGAAAAAAATCCACTCAGTGAGCTTCATGTGTTGTTTCTTTATATTTGCATGTGTTGTGTTAATTCTTTGTTTGACCTTAAGTGTGTGTCTTTATTTTTGTACAGCTATTCTAGCATGTCACTTGCATGATTATCAAATGTATTGTTCCCGGATAATAATATACATAATTATTACATCACTCTTATTCAGATCTGTAATAATTATTTAATACAAAATTCCATGCAACTTTATTTCAACCCAGGCTATGGTGCCAGGAATACCACTGGACATCCTGGAAGCTGACTATGTACTTGGAATGAGGGTCAAGGCTACTGGCCACGAGATTGAGCTAATTGATTAATGGCTTCCTTGTGTGATGGGTTTCTCAAAGTAGGATGAGGTAGTAAATTCAATGATTATTCAATATATGCTGTACCAAATCACTTGTTAATGTACCAATATCTAAGATGGATATATATAATCAAATTAAGATACATGTTTTGGTTTTGAAAAATAAATATTTCAACTTTAAGAAGCTCTATATATGCAACTTTAAGAAGCTCTAAACTCACCATTGAATCCATACTGATCACCAAACAGGGGTGGCTTGTTGTCAGGGATAACCTTGTAAACTGTTCTAAATTAGATTAACTATCGCCACCTGTGTAGCAGGGTGGTGTGCTCCAGTGTGCTGCCGTGTGTTGCGGTGTGCTGCAGTGTGCTGCAGTGTGCTGCAGTGTACTGTGGCGTGCTGTAGTGTAATGTGGTGTGCTGCGGAGTGTTGCAGTGTGCTGCAGTGTGCTGCAGAGGGTTGTGGTGTGTTGCGTGTGTGTTGCAGTGTGTTGCAGTGTGCTGTAGTGTGTTGTGGTGTGCTGTGGTGTGTTGCAGAGTGCTGCAGTATGCTGAAGTGTGTTGCAGTGTATTTTGGTATGCTGCAGTGTACTGTAGTGTGTTCCAGTGTGCTGCAGTGTGCTGCAGTGTATTGTGGTGTGTTGCGTGTGTGATGCAGTCTGTTGCAGTGTGCTGCAGTGTGCTGCAGTGTGCGGCAGTGTGCTGCATCGTGCTGCGGTATGTTGCAGTGTAGATCAGTGTGATGCGGGGTACTGCAGTGTGCCGCAGTGTGTTGCAGTGTGCTGCAGCGTGCTGCAGTGTGATGCAGTGTGCTGCTCTCCTACCCTGTCCCTGGCAGGGCTCGTCGTCAGAGAGTTTGATGCTAACTTTGATATCAGCACTACTACAACTTCTGATGTTTGCTTGTTTGCTCCTTGGAGTTTTACGTCATGGTAACATCTAAGGTCGTATCAGGACGGCTCTTTCTGATTCGGTCATCCTGTCCAGTTCAGAATAACATTGCTTGGATGGAGCATCCATCTTAGTGGCGCCACCTAGCGGACTACAGCCTAAGCAACAGCCAGAAGGGACTGCAGGTTCCGATGCAGGATTCTTACTTACTTGTACTTACTTACTTATTATATAATTATCCTCTTCTGTTTATATATTTTGGAATAATAGTCTGCTAACAGATTCGGCCTTTCTATATGACCTGTCTTACTTATAGTGGTCATGCGGCGAGGACTGGCCATACCGATTCTGTATTTTCCTCACATCAGAATCCAACCAATGAACCTACATGTCAATAATTACTTACGCTAAGTAACCCGTCACATGGCTGATATCCCTCAGCGCCATCATCAATCGAAAAGTACCGCCATACATCTTCTTATATCACTCGTCACATTCTCATTCCCTCATTTATTCGTCATTAAAATGATTTTGGAAATGGCTAACAGTGTTTATGGGTGGGAGACTGGTGCCTTGTTGCTGCCAAATGCCTTATTCTGAAGAATACGAAGCATAAACTACTTTAACAATTAAACATTTTTTAAACCTGCATGTTTATGTCAACCATCACGTCCTGTTCGCCAGCTTAAAGATGTATACACCTTACAAGAATTGATCTCCCAAAAATGTACTAGTTTCCTTATTGCCTAATTTAGATTAGATCTATTTTTGGATTGGTTGGTTGGTTCTTGGAGTCTTATGTCCTGGCAACGTCTAATGTCATATCAGGACAGGTTCCGACTTGTGACAGTGCGCACTCATGATGACTTTATAGTGCTGCTCCACTGCTGAGAGACCAGGCCACTAGTAGCATGACTCAGTCACAGTATCCTGACACTGAGCCAACCAGTCCTTGCCCTGTCCTATTAATGCTGAGCTCCTGGTTAGGAAGCTACAAGTATAACTTTTTAACTCATTGGTTTGACTCGACAATGGTTCGAACCGGTGGTTTCGAATCCCACGATCTACCAAAGCGGGAGACGGACGCTCAACTCATTCGGCCATCCCGTCTGGTCTCTATTTTTGGTAGTATATATTATTGTTAATATACATTTTCTGCGAGGTATGCGGAGTTAAATGGTACCCGTAATATTAGGTCATGCCAGTGCCATCAGTGGTGGTAGAAATCGCCTATTAGACCTTTTCCCACCGAGCATACTGCACAGTGAGCTGCTAACCACAAGAACAGTTATTACCACTTCCATCAGAGGGCGGACCAGGTGGGGTGGCCGAATTTGGTAGAGCACGGGCATCGCGTGCGGGAGATCAGGAGTTCGTTTCCCAACCGAGTCAAACCAATGACTTATCAAATTTATACACGTCGCTTCCTAGCCTGGCGCTCGGCATTAATAGGATAGGGACAGGACTGGTTAGCTCAGTGCCAAGATAATGTGAGTAAGTGGGATATCAAGTCATGATGCCAGCAGCCTGATTTCCCAGTGGGGGGGGGCACTATAAAGTTGCCGTGAGTGCATACTGTCACAAGTCGGTACCTGTCCTGATATGACCTTAGATGGTGTCAGGATGTAAAACTCCAACAACCAACCAACCAATTAGAGGGCGAGGTTGGTGGTGGAAATAGTCTATTTGTGTTATTTGTTATTGGATTCATCCTTAGCTTGTTTCCAAATTGACCTTTGACACCAATAAAGCCTTCAAATAGGTCTGTTTTTGGTTCTTGAGTGTTATGGAGTTTATTTGGTTTTATATTCGCAGAGCCACCTAGTGAGCTTTGCAGCGACAGTCACGGCCATGCGCGGACAGGAATTAAACCGATGAAACGCCGCGAGATGAGCAGATCGTGTCGGACACGCTCATTGAGGCTGCCGCCATTGTAGGGGGCGCCACCTCGGGATGAGCGCCCCCTTCTGAGCACGAGTCGCTGCCCCCTAGCAGCGAATGCTTACACTAACAGGTCCCGTTGGGACGCCAGGGGGAGCCACCCGGGACGCTGGTCACGTGATTACGGACAAGATGGCCGCGTATTTCGTTTGATTCTCGTCCGTTTCTAGTCTGTTTCACGTTTGATTCTCATCTGTTCCTCGTTTGATTCCCGCTTGATTCTCGTTTGCCTGTTTGTCTGATTCCCGCTTGATTCTCATCTGATTCTCGTCTGCCTCTCATCTAATTCCCGCTTGAGTCCTGTCTGCCTCTCATGTGATTCCCGCTTGATTGTCGTCTGCCTCTAGTCTGATTCCCACTTGATTCTTGTCTGATTCCTGCTTGATTCTCGTCTGCCTCTCGTCTGATTCCTGCTTGATTCTCGTCGGCTTTACGTCTTGTAAAATGGCTAAAGCTCGAATCTGTGGTTGTGTAGGCAGGCTATAGTGAAATCAATACAGACAAAGAGAAAGGAAGAGTATCAAGTGTAAAGGAAGAGAGAGAGTCAAGCCCTCTGGTTTATTATTTATATGGTTACATGGGATATTGTAGAGTATCACCCCACCCCTTTCCCCCAATGGGAAACAAGCATTCTTGGCCCTACCAATAGGGATCCAGCATTCCTGGTCCCCATGGTTATCAGTGATCTGCCCACCACCACCAAGCTGTATCGCCCCATGGCCACCACCAACCTTGACCCTTGAGTGTGGTGATCCTACCCAGCAGAGGGGGCCGGGGTAGGCCCTGAGTGCCATCACACCCAGCCCTGCCAGCACCACTATGTCTATTTACATCCCACTCAGGCACCACCAGCCCTTACATATATATGAGTCAGCCTCACGAAAATGGGCCAATTGGTGGTTTATTTAAGATGTCGGCGTCACAATTCTTAAAATGTAGTGCATTCCTTTGTTTTATATTAAATTATCCTAGAAACAAATAAGGTTGCTGTATTTTCTCTACCTTGACATTCAGGATAAATTTAAGGACTTTGCAACACCTCTGTCAATGCTAAACTATAAGTATGCCGATCGACGCCGACATCCAATGATCGACGCCGACAACTTTACTAAATGTCAGCGTCGCAATTCTTAAAGTGTTGTGCATTTCTTTGTTTTATATTAAATTATCCGAGAAACAAATAAGGTTGTTGTATTTTCTCTACCTTTACATTCAGGATAACTTTAAGGACTTTACAACACCTCTGTCAATGCTAAACTATAAGTATGCCGATCGACGCCGACATCCAATGATCGACGCCGATAACTTCCCACAATTGGCCTCTTTTCGTGATCCTGACTCATATACATACATGCGCTTAGTCACGTAAACTGATCAGTAATAGAACATTTCCAATCCCCCCTATGCCGGAAATCGGAATATTTTACAGTCTTATTCCCACTTAATTCCCATCTGCCTCTCGTCTGATTCCCACTTGATTCTCGTCTGATCCTCGTCTGATTCCTGCTTGATTCTCGTGAGCCTCTCTTCTGATTCCTGCTTGATTCTGGTATGCCTCTCGTCTGATTCCTGCTTGATTCTCGTCTGCCTCTCATCTGATTCCTGCTTGCTTCTCGTATGCCTCTCGTCTGATTCCTGTTTGATTCTCGTCTGCCCCTCGTCTGATTCCTGCTTGATTCTCGTCTGCCTCTTGTCTGCCTTTCGCCTGTGTTTTGTGCGATTCTCATCAGATTGTCGTTCACTTCTCCCCTGCTATCGCCTGCTTTTTCATCTGACTGTCATCTGCATCCCATCTAAATCTCGTCCGCTCTCGTCTTCTTCTATAATTCTCCTCTTTCTCTCTTTCTCTCTCGTCTGATTATTGTTTGCTTCTCGTCTAATTCTCTTTTGTCTCTCATCTGGTTATCGTCTACTTCTCGTCTAGGCCCTACTTCTCGTCTGTTCTCGTCTCCCTTTCTCGCTTGATCCCCGTCTGCTCCCGTCTTATTCTCGTTCAATTCTCGTCTGATTCTCGTCTTATTCTCGTCTTATTCTCGTCTTATTCTCGTCTGATTCTCGTCTGATTCTCATCTCGATTCTCGTCTTATTATGACCTGTTCTCATCTGCTCTCGCCCTGATTCTCATCTGCTCTCGTCTGCTCCCATTTAATTCTCGTCTGATTCTCGTTGGGTCTCGCTCGTTCTCATCTGCTCTCGTCTTCCTCTCGTCTGCCTCTCGTCTGCTTCCCGTAAATAGTTGCCTCTCCTCCGAGACGACCCGTGAAGTGCATGCTGATCAGCAGATCGAGGCACACAGGATGACAAGGCATAATTATTATTCTTTTGTTTATTGATATTAAGAGTGTCAATGGGTGTTGTAAAAATGCAGGACAACATTCCCCGAGAAGACCTCTTGTCCACATTGTAGACATTCGAAGGGCAAGCGTAATCACCATTTGATGAGCATGTTTTTACTATCTACCTCTACCTCTGTAACTGTAAATCACACGTAATATGCTTAGATGAATGCAGTCTTGTACAATTGGAACTCTCAATCGGAATATAAAGTGGCCTAGTCCGATAAAAACATCACATTTTCTAAACCCAAACACTTATCTTAACTGATCCTAAATATCTAACATATATAGTGGTTTGCTTATTATATTTGCATAGTCCAATGGTTTTGAGTTTCTGTCATTTAATAAGACCTCTTTAGCTGTTTGGTTGTTTGCTGTTTTACGTCCTAGCAACATCTAAGGTCACTTTACGTCCTAGCAACATCCAAGGTCATATCCGGATGGGTACCGACTTGTGACGGTGCATTCATGGCGACTTTATAGTGCTGCCCCACTGGGAAATCAGGCTGCTGGCACCATGGCCCGATATCCCACTCAGTCACATTATCCTGACACTGAGCTAACCAGTCCTTGCCCTACCCTATTAATACAGAATGCCAGGCTAGGAAGCGACAAGTATCAATTTTAAAGTCATTGGTTTGATTGGACTGCGAACCAAACTCGAACCCAACCTTCCGCATGCGAAGCTCGCATTCTACCGATTAGGCCACCTAGGCTGATCAATTTTCAATTTGATAAGTCATTGGTTCGGCTGGGCTGGGATTCGAACTCCCGACATTCCGCATGGGAAGCCTGCGCTCTACCGATTCGGCCACTACGCCCGGTCCTCTTTATCTGTATAGTAACAGAGAAAGGGCTTTAGAATCAGCTCCTGCTAGTGAGGACCTTCTAGTAAAAGAGAATTATTATTTATTATCATTAAGTATATACACTGTAACTGGCAGCAGCTTTTACTAGGAACCTGGTACGGTTTTGCTTGTGTCATTGGATATGTAATGAGCCTGTCCATTGTAACGATTGACACAAAACAGCGTAGCAACGGTTACACTGAAAACACAAGGATATTTGCTTCAAATCAATATGTATTCTATTGGCATTATGAAACAGCATGTAAAACACAAATCAGTTTATCCTGAGCAAATCCATGGGCAGATAGAATGCTGATCATTACAATGGACAAATTGTGTCCCATGCACCTTTTGAGACAGGTTACAGTAAAACCTCTCTAAATCGACCGACCATGGGACCGACTTTAAGTGGTCCATTTAGGGAGGTGGTCCGTTTAGAGAGGTAGAATATCCTTACAATGGTCTTTATGGGACCCAAATAAAGCGATCGATATAGCTGTATAGGGGGCTGGTCGATCTGTGGAGGGGTCGGCATAGAGAGGTTGTACTGTATATATATATATATATATATATATATATATATATATATATATATGATGAGTTCAGACGCAAAACCTTGTAAACGCTAATCCAAAAATGTAGATAAACATTGCAGTCACACCTTCAAAAGCTTAATTTTTTATATTCCTATTCTTTTGTTTATTGTTCCATATCCATTTCATCACAATAAAAGTAGAATTAGTGAGAGAATTAAAATTACTCTCTGGTGAAAAATGGAATTTTGTTATTGGCATTTACATGGTTTTGCGCCTAAACTCTTCATATTTACTCCGTTGTTGGAGTAAATAATATGCTGGTAGCAGTATGTGTGTTTGTTGGTGGAGGGATATTGGTGGATGTGTGTGTGTGTGGGGGGGGGGGGGGGGGGGCAGGGGGGAGGGGATAGAAAGAAGCAGGAAGAGAAGATAAGAAAGCGGAAGAACACAACATGGCTTCTGTTGTCATCCTGGCAGGGTCTCCCCGATGGGCTGCCGGTACTAAACATGTCATGATATGACCTTAGATATTGCCAGGACGTAAAACCCCAGCAGGCAAACTAAGAATGTATGTAGACTGACTACTGAGAATGATGTTCCATAAGTGTATAGTGCAGTATATGATCTGCAGAATATATAACTCATTGGGGAGTAGACCTTTTCCGACCCAGTCCTGATATGACCTTAGATGTTGCCAGGACGTAAAACTCCAACAACCAGGCAACCTGAAAGATTCATCGCTACCCAGAGTAGAGGTGAATGACAACGATGTCTAAATCCGAGCAAAAACTGAATTGGTATGAATCACCATAAGCAAGCTGTCGAGTCATTGGTTCCAGCAGCATACAATGTTTATCTATATTGGCGTAGTGTTGGGGATTTGGGAGAGAATGCAAAGCAAACAAAATGGCACCCACAGAAATCTCTCAATTTGTCCGTACATTAGTTGGTTAAGCAGGGGAAATTTCAATCATGGATGAGTGGTCTTCCTCATTCCACTGCTCCTTGCCCTATCCTAGTAATTCACAGCGAGACAGGTGTGGTATAATTTGCATTTATTCAGAAAAAGTCATAGTCAGGTAACAGAAGAACAATAGGAACGTCGGCAATCTCAACCAAATAGGGTCGAGAGTGCCCGAGTGGCCAGTGAGAATGCCTTCTTAGGTACGTAGGCATACATGGCGTTAGATCTCCAGGCGCCGAGCTCTCGGACGTCATCAGTCGTGGCCCCGGCCTGCGCGCAGGCCTGGGCTCCACCTCTCCGGAGGCCGTGGAGGGTGAATGCCTTGGGGGCCGGGTGGTGGTGGACCTGGAGGGCCCTTCGTATGGCGGCAGTCAGCGTGGTGGCGGTCAAAGGGCTCCCGTCTGGGGTCAGGAAGGCAAGATCGTAGGGGTCACCTGGGTTCATCTTGTTGTAACGTCGCCAGGCAGCGACCGGACAGCAAGGGGAGTCACGTATGGGGTGTAGTCGTATGGCGTAGTGGTCTGCTCGCGATCTTGAGGCTTTGGTGGAACGTACGTGCATGACGAGGCCCTCATCCTCGGTGATGATGTCGCCCCGTCTGAGGGTGTGGCGCGTCGAGTGGCTGTTGGGGACGACCACGTTGCTCTGCCGTAGGAGGGTGAAGAACATCATTAGTGTGGCCGAGGCAAGGACGAGTGCAGCGGGGCCCCCGGCCTTGAAGTAGCGGACGACGTCCTCCAGATGGGCGGTGGAGAGGGGCGGGGATGGTGCCGGTACGTGTGTCGAGATCTTGGTCACTCCTCTCTTCACGAGCTGTACCGGGTACGTGTCGAATCCTTGGGTGGACCTGCCGAGCAGCCGGGTCCAGGTCCGGGCCCCGCTGAGGTAGTTGAGGACCGCGCCCGGGGACTTGAGTGTCTTGTCGAGGTGTGCGATGAAGGCCATGACATCCATCTGGGTGGGGTTTTGGGGGTTGAATCCCCTCGTTGTTGCGAACTCCGTGTACTTCTTGGACTGAAGTCGTTTGTTGCGCCAGGTTCCGGTGGAGAGTCCCGCGTTGAGTAGCTTGAGTATGCGGCCTCGGTCGTCCTGAACGTCACCTGGGAAGAGAGAGGCAAATATACGAGCTTCCCAGGGGACAGGTCTAAATGGGTGGGCCGTATTGGTCGAGTCGGTGCTGGACTCTTATTCGCTCGATGCCCTTTTCCATGCAGAGGCTGCGGGCTCGCGTGTCGGCTGCGGGGTCGTTGTGGCGTCTGCTGAGTGCATCCGCGAGGACGAGGTGCTTGCCCGGCTTGTGGAGGATCTTGACTCGGCAGCTGCGAGTAGCGGCAAACCTCCAGACCTCGTGGGCGCACGCGCAGAGTACGGGGTCGCGACCTGCGCCGGAGGAAAGTACCACCTGGGAGGCCTGGTTGTCGGTATTAACTACCAGGGTGTAGTTTTCAGGTTGGTCTGGTGCTAGGCTGTTGAGTGCGACGATGAGGTTTATGGCTTCCAGTTGGTTGATGTTGTAGGCATGTTCGGTTATCTCGGGGGGGGTACACCTCCGAGAAGAAACCTTTGGGGGAATACGCCCCGCCCCTTTTAGAGTGGAGTCGCACTCAATGGTCCATTCCTCGGCTGGGTCTGGGCGGAGGAGGATGATGCCGTTGGTGGTTTCAGCGTAGGTCAGGAACCAGGAGATGTCCATCGCGAGGTCCCGAGGGACGGTGTGCTTCCCAGTTGGAGGGGCTTCGCGAAGGGCTGTGAGGATCCTACTCATGAATCGTCGTGCCGGCTGAACGCAGCGTGCCACGTGTTGTAGCCTGCCGACCAGTCTCTGTAGATCTCAGCGGGAGGCCCTTCGTCTGGTCGACCAGAGTCGACATTCTGTGAGGATGTCCGCGAGTTTGATGTCTGGTATCCGGATGGTCATCTCACTTGATGATATGGAGTAGTCTGGCCTTTCGAGGCTCTTATTCGGGGGCACACACTTTGCCGGGGATAGGGCGAGGCCGAGCTCACCTGCCAGGTACATGACGTCCACGTAGGCCTCCCGGGCACTGTCGAGGCTGGGAGCCGCCCCGACGAAATCGTCGAGGTAGCAGAGGGCGTGGTGGCCCCGCTGCCTCAGCAGGTATACGATGGCATTTGTTGTCCGGGCGCAGGCAAGGGAGGAGGTGCGGCACCCGAACGGGGGGGCGACGTCGAAGTAAGTTTCGCCATGTAGGTTTATGCCGTACAAGGGGATCGAGAGTGGACAGGCACAGAGTTGACGGTAGGCTCTTGCCAGGTCGGCTGACCAGATGTAGCAGGTGTCGCCCAGTCTGGTGACCTCGTCGCCCAGGTCTTGTATGCCTGGGAGTGTGTAGGTCGTCGGTCGTCCTTGGTACTGTCCCCTCCTGATACCCGCGTTGACACTCGCTCCCCTGGGGAAGCTGAGGTCCACGATGACCCGCCTCTCTGTGGTGTTCTTTTTGGGGCGGGTCATCATATGGCTGGTCTGCGCCCAGGGTGCGAAGGGAGCGCTCGTGAAGGGACCCAGGAGTGCACCGTGTGCGACCTCTGTGCGGACATATCTCTCTATCCAGGACAAGTGTGCCGGATCCTCCTTGTGGTTGGCGATCGAGGGTAGTGGCGGTTGGTCGCCGGTGAAGTCTGCGGGCCATCCAAACTCGAGATATTCGAGCAGCTGTTGGTCGTGGTAGCCCGCCAGGTAATGTCTCCAATTGTCTATTCTGAGGCCTGATGGAACCGGCACGCGTGCGGTCATGTAGTTGGGGAGGCCTGTTGCACGAACCTGATCGTAGATCAGTCGGTAACTATCGTTTTGCCAGGCGGATGGGACTGTCATAGGCCATATGTCTACGAGAGTTAGTCGATATGAGGCCGGCGTGTGCAGAGGGTTGTACGGCACAGCCGCTGCTAGTAGGTCGCCGCTGGTTATGGCGTCGATGTCCTCGTCCGCCCTCCGTCTGTCGTCGTAAGTAAGGGCTTGGTCGGTGTCGTCGGGTTTGTCGTGGGTATGTGAGCAGCCACCGACGACGTGGGGGAGGACTGAGCCAGTGTTGGTGAGTGGAGGGCGGGTCGGAAGGGCTGGGGTCTGGTGTGTGTGAGCTGCGGTATCTCTATGTTGATGGGTGGACGCGCCGGGTGTGTCTACAGCGCCGTGTTGAGGGGCGTGGCCGTGGGCGGGTGGTGGGCTGGCGCTGTCGCGGTGGGTGCCTGGGGTGGGTTGGGGGTGGGTGGCTTCCCCGAGCACATGGCGTTAACTGGGTCAGCGCTGGCGTGGGTCTCGCTTGGGTCGATGCTGCGGCCATCGGTAGCTGGGTGAGGGTGGGCTAGTGGGCGGGAGGGGTGTGAGCTGCTTGCGGGGGGAGGGTGGTTGCTGGGGCCGGGGGAGCACGTGGCGGTAAGTGGGTCATGAGTGGCGTGGGTAGCGCTCTGGGTTGTTGTGGGAGCGCTGGGGTAGGGAGTAAGGACTGGCGGGGCGGGGTGCGGAGTGTGTTGAACGCAAGTGTAGAGAGGGACCGGCTCACCGTGTGTGTTACTGTTGTTGTCGTCGGACGGAGGCTCAGTACTGCCAGTCGGTACTGTCAGTGGTGCCGCCGGCCGGGTTACTGAAAACCCGAGCTTGATGGTTCAGACTCTGCTGCCTGTTTCTTCTCGAGAGCACGTTTTTTGTTGTTGCACTCGTTTTCTCGGTGGGGGTTCGCTTTCCGATATTTGTTTGCGCACCAGGCGCAGACATGACAGTAGCGGTTGGGCAGTGTGCCGTGTGTGGCTGAGTGACCGCAGTCGTTGCCCCAGTTCCATTGATGGCAGGGGCGGCCATCTGCGGCCATTCAGAACTCGCTATGTGTGCCGTACTCGTATCCTCCTTGTTCATCTTGCCGTTTATGGTAGTCCATTGTTTTCTTCTTTTTGATCGCTAGTCGAGTGCCGACAGCCTGGGCGTCACGCTGTATGTCTTTGATGGCGTAAATGTCATCCCAGCCCCGTGGCAGTCGTTTGTCTTCTATCATACTAAATATGCGTTCCGACCATACTAAGCATGTGTCCCATTCCCAGTCCAATGCCATAGTGCTGAGTTGCTCCTGGTGTTCACGCAGTGGTTCTATCCATGACCTGGGCACTCTAGAGTCTTTGCACATCCGTAAAAGGGCACTGAAGTACTCCATGCACGTACTTTCGCCCAATCCCACCTTTCCTTTCCTGTCCCCTCTGATCACAAAGACATTTGGCATTAGCGAGATCCTACCTCTTTTGCTCTGACGGGATCCTTTTGCCTTGAATAAATCCTCGATCGATCCTCCATGGTCCGACTCGGAGTCAGTGTAAGACGGGGACCTTTTCCGGGTATTCCTCCTGTGTGGTTTCGGGGTAACGTCACGGCGATCGTAGTGGCCGCGTCTGTCTGGTGATCGTGTGGTAGTTCTGGTACGTGAGCGGCTCCTGCTGCGGCGTTTCCGCCTTGGACTAGGGCTGCGTCGGCCATTGCGAGGGCCATGTGTAGATGTTCCAGTGATCTCAGCGGTGTTCGTTGTAGTTACTGAGACCCCGTTTTTGGCGGACTCCAGAGCACTGATTCTGTTAAGGATGTTGTTGGTAATGGAATCCAGCTTGTCAGTCAGGGCTTTCTCGATCCTCGTCAGGCCGGCGGTAGGGGAGGTTGAAGCCCTTTTTTGTTGTTGGTGGCTTCCATCCGACTCACTGTTGTAGGGGGTGCGCTCCGAGGGCCCCAGCGGGCGTGTTCCTTTAGGGGTTGTGACGAAAACTTTTGTTACTATGGAGCGAGGCCTGCCTCTGGAGCGGGGTGTTCGCTTTGGCATCTTGAGTTGTTTGGCGTTCGTAAGGGATCCTGGATTGGTGGCTCCTGCGAATCTTAAGGCTGCAGCGTGGTTCGTGTCCAGTCGGCGAGTGACGGTTGATCGCGTGCGAGCGGTCAACGTGGTTTCGTATGATTCCGGTTCAAGCCGATAGGTGGCGGCAGGGTCGGAGACTGGAGTAGGGTGGGGTCATGCTAGGGGGATCCGAGTGAGGCTCGCTATCATAGATCGGTAGGTGGTGGTTCGGTCGTAGTGAGCTGAAAGTCTACCACCCCACGTCCCGCTCCGAATTACCCATGTTAGCGCTAACATGGACAATGCCAAGTGCCTGGCTAGGAAGCGACAAGTATCAATGTTTAAGTCATTGGTTTGACTCGACCAGGATTCGAACCCACGATTCTATGATCTACCAAATGGCAACATGAGTGGGATGAAAACATTAATAAACTTAAAGAAATTGAATCATCTGTGGGAAAGCCACCACAGACTCATGCGGGAGGTCGGCGGGACCAAGTGGTCCTTAGCTGCTGCCGTATTGGCCACTCGTGGCTTACACATGCTTTTCTGCTCAAGGGGGAACCTCCCACTGAATGTATTGGGTGTCAGTCCCCGCTGACACTCAAACACATTTTACTAAGTTGCGTTGATTTTTTGGCCCTGCGCCAACAGTTCTACACTGCAGACAGTATGCGTGACCTTTTTACTAAGGTAAAACAGGAAAACATTTTAGCCTTTTTGAGGGCAGCTGGACTGTACCACCTCATATAGTTTACTAAATAGATTCTATCAATTATTAATAAAACTTTTCTTTTTCTATGGGAATTTGTTTCCCTTGACCACAAATATATGATTGTGAGCTTTCTAATTTAATGAGTGTCTATTGGCACATAATTGATTGTCTGCTTTTACATGTAAAGGCGATGGTTTGAACAAAAACTAACATTTCTCACCATGAATATGGCCTATCCTGCCGAAACGGCGTAAAGCAACCACCAATCAATCAATCAATCAATCACCAACACGGGAGACGGACGTGCTAACTCATTCAGTCACCCCGTCAATTCGACTTCAAGATTGATTAATCTACATGATTTAATTAATTATTCCCCGTACAAATAATGGGTTTTGCAGTTATACCTAGCCCAGGATAGTATTAGTAATAAGAACGCAGTAATAGCGTCACCTGGGAATAACCTCTTTCCCGGGGTTTTCTATTGCGAAGATCACGGTGCACATATGTTTATATGCAAGAGTCAACACCGCGTTGGGAATAGCTATCCGCTCGCAATATTTTTAGATTGGGGATTTCCTTAAAGTTGCATAGTCCGATAGTGATTAGTTTCTCATTTTCTGAGATAAATATAACAGGTTGATCATTATAAAATACGTTACTTCACTTTGAAGTAACTTTTATTTTAAATGGCTTACTTTTCAGATGTTTGAAGTGCAACCATGCAAAATTAATAGTGCTTGCCAAAGCTCAGACAACATTGGTTTCTGCAGTAACAGGGCCTATTAAATTGCCTCAGTGTTCCCTTCTATGTCAGAGCAAATGTTTAATTATGTGCACCAGAATTTAAGTTAGATATATGTAGAACCAGATCTAGATAATTGCTTTGGTTTTGAAAATCTGATGTTTTCATCGGACTATGCAGCTTTAAAATTTCCGCATATTGTGGAGAATGATAGCACTGTATGAGTACTGCAATCTTTAATTTAAAAGAATGAAAGTTTTGTTTTGTCTTTGGTACATATAGTACATTAGTTTGATTCATGGAGGCCGAATCGATAGAGCGTGGGTTTCGCATGCGGGAGCGCGATTTCGATTCCTCGCCGAGTCAAACCAATGACTTATAAAATTGATACTTGTCGCTTCCTAGCCTGGTGCTCGGCATTAATAGGGTAGGGCAATGACTGGTTAGTTAAGTGTCAGGATAATTTGACTGAATGGGATATTGGGGCATGGTGCCAGCGGCCTGATTTCCCAGTGGGGCAGCACTATAAAGTCACCATTAGTGTGCTGGGTCGCAAGTCAGTACCCATCCTGATATGACCTTAGATGTTGCCAGGACTTAAAACTCCAACAACCAACCCAGCAACAAGTCGGTGCTCGTCCTGATATGACCTTAGATGTTGCCAGGACTTAAAACTCCAACAACCAACCCAGCAACAAGTCGGTGCTCGTCCTGATATGACCTTAGATGTTGCCAGGATGTAAAACTCCAACAACCAACCAACCATTTATACAGTATAACCCCGTTAAACTTGAAGGGACCCTAGAAATTTGTTTGGATTAACTGATCATTGGTTTAACCGAGCTTTGGCTTCGACTTAGACTTGCCTTTGGCAAAAACGTGGGTGCATTATGAATGTAATATGCAATATATGTGGACACTTTGATTATTGTTTTTGTATGTATATACAGTTTAACCCCATTAAATAAACCAAACAATTGTTTAATCCAAACTTTTTTTCAGCAGCCCAGCAAAATACTACCATTTATCATATAAAAACATTGGTGGGTTCTCAGATGACCTTACAACCACATGAAAGTTTGGTTTCATGTACCGGAAGTGGCCTGGGGGCCGACAATTTTGTTTGGATTAACCGAGAATTTGGATTAACCGACTTTGGTTTAACCAACTTTTTTATATGATAAATGGTAGTATTTTGCCGAGCCGCCGACAAAAGCTTGGATTAACCGATTGTTTGGTTTAACCGAACTTGGCTTAACGGGGTTTGTAAAGATGTATCGACACACTGGATTCTGTAAGGTAACTGACTTTATTGGTTCTCGACTTCGATCACGTCACGTCCTGTTATTGGGGGGGGGGCGTTCGGATACTTACATATCTTACATCTTCCCCTTTTATCACCCAGCAATATTTGGTCATGTAATATTTCTTACACCATATCGTCACAACACTTAAATTAAACATGTGATATTTAATCGGATGTCTGTCTAACAGTATTGCTTGCTTAGTCTCTATACTTACTTAATACGATGTTTTATGCTAGATTACACGTCCGTTCCGAAGAACATTATGCGTGAGTGCTGCTCAAGACCGTCTATTCTTAACTGTATCCTATTGTCTACATTCTTTGTATGACCTATCGGCGCCGTGTGACGTCATCCTATGTCTGTCTGCGTCGTTGCCTTTTCTTATACATTTACTAACGCGACCCTTCCTTGTTTGACCCACTCTACGTAGTGCTACGTTGTATTCATAATTATAATTTTTGTATCTAATTCGGTCTCCTACTTGTAAAAATGAATGTTCCTTGCCTGCGTGTCTGTCAAAATTTCTTTTTTTGATAAGTTGCCTATGCTGTAATTGTCTTGACATTGATGGTTCTATTGTAGCTTTTAGGCGATTATTCAATATTGGTAACCTAGATCTTAAACGTCTTGACATCAGCATCTGAGCTGGCGATGCGTTTATACCTTCTAATGAGGTGTTCCTGTAGTTGAGCATGGCTATGTTAACATCAGTTTCATCCTCATGACATTTTCTTATCATGTTCTTGAAGGTCTGGACAGAACGTTCAGCCTGTCCATTACTTTGCGGGTGCATGGGATTAGTAAAGATTGGCTCAAACCCATAATACACAGCAAAGTCATGAAATTCCCTGCTAGAAAATTGGGGACCATTGTCCGATACTACATATCGTGGAACGCCATGTCTACTAAATATTTGCTTCATAACATTAATAACAGCCTTACAGGTAGTTTCTAACAATTCGACAACTTCGGGGAACTTTGAGTAATAATCGACAATTACTATGTAATCCTTATCCCCAACATGAAACAAGTCAACTCCAACTTTATTATATGGTACATCGGTTATCACATGGTTGATTAATGGTTCTTTCGCTGGCATTTTTCGACACTCTTGGCAAATAGTACATCGGGATACCGTCTCTTCTAACGTTCCCATCATCCCTGGCCAGAACACAGTGTCCCTCGCTAATTGTTTGCTTTTTATAATACCTAAATGAGCTTCATGCAATTTTTTTAACATGTCTGTTCGCATCGATCTAGGGATAATAATTTGTGAACCCCTTAACAGTACCCCTTCAGACATGGTAATTTCGTCCTTAAATCTAAAAAACATCTGAAAATCTGAGTCGAGGGCTTTTCCCTCTCTAGGCCAACCATGTATCGACAAGTCAATAATTTTTATCAGTGTCGGATCCAACACTGTTTCCCGCTTAACGGCTTGGACCACGTCAGGATCAATCCCAATTGAAGCTACTGATATGTCCCGATCGTATAGGTCGTCAGGGGTCACACTTGATGTATGGGCTCTTGACAGGGTATCTGCAAAGAATAATTCAGTACCCTTCAAATATTGTACTTCAATATTATAATTCTGCAGCCTCATACGCATTCTTTGCATTCTTGCCGATAGAGAATGCACCGGTTTCAACATTATTGCTACCAAGGGTTTATGATCTGTAATGACTGTGATTACGTTCCCATAAATATAATCGTGAAATTTATTGCATCCGAAACAAATGGCTAATAACTCCTTTTCTATTACCGCATAACTGATTTGGGTGTTATTTAGTGCTTTGGATGCCATAGCCACTGGTAATTTATCCTGGAACAAGGTGGCACCCAATCCAAATTTGGATGCGTCTACTTGCAGAACAATGTGTTCTCTGCTATTGAAGAATCTCAACACTGGTGCGGTAGTCAATAAATACTTCAAATTTTGGAAAGCTAAGGCTTGGTCCGCTTCCCAGTGCCAAGCTATATCCTTTTTTAATACTTGTCTTAACGGCTTTGTTATATGCGCCATGTTGGGGATAAATTTGTGTACATAACCCATCATTCCTAAGAACCGTTGCAATGCGGGTTTGTCTGACGGGCTGGGCATGTCGACAATTGCTTGTATTCTGTCAGCATTGGGTTGGATACCTTCGGATGTTATAACATGTCCTACATAATTTACATTTGTCCTACATATCTTCGACTTTTTCGGGTTCAGATTCAGGTTTACTTGAATAGCTCGCTTCAGAACAGCTTCTAATCTTGAGTTATGCTCATCAATTGTTGACCCATGTACCAAGATATCATCTGTGATAACATGTACCCCTGGTAGATCCATTAGAATCAGATTCATTTCCTGTATGAATATATCCCCGGCTGTTTTGATGCCAAACGGAAGTCTAGTAAACCTGAACCTGCCCCACGGGGTGTTGAACGTGCATAATCTCGAACTTTCATTGTCGAGTTCGATTTGCCACTATCCGCTATTTGCGTCAAGCAATGAAAAATATTTGGCACCGTGCAACGTCGCTACCACCTCTTCGACAGTTTTAATGGGGTAGGGACCTCGTAGGATAACAGTATTTAACCGTGTAGGATCTAGGCATATTCGTAATTTCCCCGGTTTCCTGACTATTGTTACAGAACTCACCCAAGGGGTAGGCTCGTCTTGTTTTATGATAACCCCTAGGTCTAACATCCTTTTTAGTTCCATTTTGACATCGTCCACAATTGCTAATGGCACTCGACATGGAGGGTCGATTACAGGGCATATGTTCTTATCAATGTAAATCTTAGCATTAACTTTGATGAGGCCTAAACCCTGAAAAACCTTTGAGTATTGCCTTACCAGTTGATTTGCGATCTCATCACCCTCTACGGCACCCAAGACATCTAACCGCGCCAATAAGCCTAATTGGACACACGATTGTTTTCCTAGAATCGCGAACCCGGCGTCCGTAACTTGAAATTTGATGCAGTGGCCCTCGACATTAAGGGACACCTCCCCATGCGGGCGAATCCTATGCCCACCATATGTCACTAAATGACACACTGATGGAACCATACATGCTTTACTTATTTTATTGTACATTCTTAGCGGTAAAATATTGGCCTCTGATCCAGTATCCAATTTAAAGCGGATATCTAGGCCACCGACACAAAATACAGTGTACCACAAATCATTGTCTTCCTTGTCACTAGTACACAAGGTGCCTACAAACAAGTCCCCATTCACATCATCATTGTGACTGTCTCTTTCCTGATGAGCGATGATGTCCTCTGTCACATCAATCTCGTATACGGCTGCATTCCTACCTGTGTCTTGCTGCAACCGGCACATCTTCACGAAATGTCCAATTTTTCTACATCCTAGACATTCTTTGCCTCTAGCTGGGCACGTCCCTGTTGCATGTGTATATCCGCATTGATTACACTTGTTACCCGCTCGTCGACTCGCTTGTGGTTGTTGATATCGACCAGCTGATCGCCGTAACCAAGGAGACGTCCCTGCTGCAGGCCGTTGTCTGTTCGTATAGCCCGTATGTACCGCATCGACTTGGTGTATGTCCCTCTGTTTTACTTGGGTGGATTTGATTTCGCTTAATCGACATAGTTGTATGCATTCTTCTAGCTTGAGATCTGGCAACTGTAACAACTTGTTCCTTAATATATCATCCGTTACACCGCACACAATTCTGTCACATAGCAACGAAGATTCCAATTGTTCATAACAGCAATATTGCACTCGGTGTTTAAGCTCTCTTATAAACGAATCCATACTTTGTTCTGCCTGATTAAACGAGTTGAACTCGTAACGAATGACTGTCAAATTCGTTTTACCTTCACAATATCGTGCAAACGCGTCTACCAATGGCTGTATCTTGTCTTTGTCCGTACCTTCCAGTGTGAACGTCCTATGAACTTTCTGGGCTTCCACCCCCGCGATGTGCAAAAATACGCAGCATTGAATCCGTTCTGTTTTCGTCGATACACCAGCTGCTACAGCATATATTTTGTATGCCTGTAGCCAGCATCGCCAATTGACCGCCATCTTTTCGTCCAGGTTCAGATATCCTGGTGGTTTCAGCCCGTGAAGCGCCATAATTCGACCTTAATATCTGACACCATGTAATGATGTATCGACACACTGGATTCTGTAAGGTAACTGACTTTATTGGTTCTCGACTTCGATCATGTCACGTCCTGTTATTGGGGGGGGCGTTCGGATACTTACATATCTTACAGGGTTGTACTGTATTTGGTTATATTACATACCTGAATGAATGTAATATAATATGGTGGGAAAACTACTGGCTCAGCATCGGAAAAATTTACTTTATTCGCTTAATAAAATGTAATTTCCCTCAACAAATATTGTTTTAAAGGAAGGCGGTGACGTGATGAGTGGTTGGGTGCAACTACTGCATCTGGTTCTACGCAGTCACTTCCGGTGTGCTTAGAACCAGTGACTTCATGTACACACGCAACTGCCCAACTAGATCTGCATACAAAAACCAGAGGTAAATAGACTAACAAAAAGAATTATAAAAGCTGGCGACTTTATAGTGATGCCCCGCTGGGAAATCAGTCCGCCAGCACCATGACATGATATCCCATTCAGTCACATTGTCCTGAAACTGAGTAAACCAGTCCTTGCCCTATCCTAGTAATGCCAAGCGCCTGGATAGGATGTGACAAGTATCAATGTTTAAGTCATTGGTTTGACTCGACCAGGGTTCGAACCCACGAACTCATGGGTTCGGGTCCCCTGATCTCCCAATACAGGTTAGGAGCAGTGGAATAAGGAAGACCAACCGTCCGTGATTGAAATCTCTCTGGCTTAATGTACCAACTAAAGTACACAAAAGCTGTGTTTACACGGGCAATTGTGAAGCGAATTAGACAAAGCGATTTATATGAAGCGAAGTAGTGGTGCGTTTACACACGGAGCGGTTTAAGGCGGAAATCAATATCTGCACATGAGCAAGTCAAGACTGACCAGCGCCAGTTTCGGTTAGTCGACGTCGCCACGAGAGAGTGTGGGTTCGACTTAGATATGTATGGACTGAATCGCATTGGTTTGGAACGGTCAAAACTTCTGCTGGGCAGTGAAACCCTACAAATAAATGATGAAAAAAATATCTGTGCACAGCTAGCGGTTTCATAGACCAAATTATATAATATGCGCTTTTGATCGACCGGAAAATCAACAAACTCATGTCTCGACTGCACATGCGTGTGAGGTGGTTAAGCTAGTTCGCTTTATATAAACCACCTCGCGAGATGGTTTGCATAAAGTGAATCATATGAATCGAATCAGCCCTAATCCGCTTCAGGGGTACACGGCGAATGTGAGGCGAACTAGGCAAGGCGCGTTATATGAACCAACTTAACTCGCCTGTGTAAACATGGCTAAAGAGAGCTTTTGGTATTCTATCCTCGGGAGTCACTATGGCGCAACTATATCGTGGCGAGCACTGCAGCGGCTCTAGTAGATGCGTCATCATCCATCCCATAGTTGATGTATCACTCCGCCACTTTGGTCAGTGTGCACTGAAAGCAGTGAGCAAAGCTGTGTTCGATTAGCTAACCTTCGGGCCCCTGATATCTCCCACCAGCATCACGTTGAATTGAGCGGTTTACACTCATTCACTGTCTGATGGGCACCGAAGGTTTGTTTTGTTAGTTTTTTTTGTTTTTTTTGGTTGTTTAAGCAGGGGAAATTTCAGTCGCAGATGATTGGTCTTCCTCATTCCACTGCTCCGTGCCCTATCCTAATAATGCCGAGCGCCTGGCTAGGAAATGACAAGTATCAATTTTTAAGTCATTGGTTTGACTCAACCAGGGTTTGAACCCACGATCCCACGATCTACCAACACGGGAGACGGACGCTCTAACTCATTCGGCCATCCCGTCTTGTTGGTGGGGTTTTCCATCCTGGCAACATCTAAAGTCATATTAGGATAGGTACCGACTTTTGATAGTCCACACTCATGGAGACTTTACAGGAGGAGACCAGGCGTTGGCACCATGTCCCGATTTCCCACTCAGCCACATTATCCTCTGATTGATTGATTGGTGGTTGCTTTACGCCGTGTCGGCAGCATAGGCCATATTCACGGCGAATTTTTGTTGGAGTTTTACATCAAGGCAACATCAAAGGTCAAAACAGGATGGGTACCGACTGTTGACAGTACGTACTCATGATGACTTTTTAGGAGACCAGACTGCTGGAACCATGACCCGATTTCCCACTCAGTCGCAATATCCTGATACCGAGCTAACCAGTCCATGCCCTATTCTAGTAATGTCTAGCACAAGGCATCAAATATCAATTATGTAAGTCATTAGTTTGACTCAGCAAGCTTTCAAACTCCCAACCTTCCGCAAGGGAAGTCTCTGATCTTATCAATTCGGTTTACCACATCAGGGCCCATATGTATGAGCCAATTTTTAACCCTACCAGGGTTAAAGGCGGGTCTGGGGTTATCTAACCCCGGGGTTCCAAATGTGTCAGGGGGGATGTATGTGACCAAAGCGTGTGCGGGTTAGCTAACGTTTCAGTTATTTATAGATTTGGGAAATCCCTCTGCGTTTGTAGCCATATATTAGGCTCAAATATATTAAATGCTATCATATTTAACAGAATTACATACGCAATAAGTGAAATTTGATCAATTTAACCCTAAATTCGAACCCTCGTTAAGGCTACCGCCGCATTGGCGGCAATATTAATAGTTATATTTTCGAATCGACGAACGTAAAGTCAACAAACCGCCGCCGCCAGTATGGAAAATTACGTCTATGCGGCGGCGGCGGCGATTTGTTTACTTTAAGTTCGTCGATTCAAAAATATAACTATTAATATCACCGCCGATGCGGCGGTAGCCTTAAGGAGGGTTCGAATTTAGGGTTAAATTGATAAAATTTCACTTATTACGTATGTAAGACCGCTAACCCGGGCTCATACATATGGGCACTGGGGCTGTATGCATGGGTTGGAGCTATGCGTAGCCGGTGCTACACGATAGCTCTGGGGTAGCTATCTGCTTCCCGGTCAATTCAAACCAAGACTTACAGAATTGATACTTGTCACTTCCTAGCCAGGCGCTCGACATTAATAGGATAGGGCACGGACTGGTTCATTCAGTGGGATATCAGGTCATGGTGCTGGCAACCTGATTTACCAGTAGCACTATAAAGTCACCATGGGTACACACTGTCACAAGTCAGTACCCGACCTGATATGACCTTAGATGTTGCCAGGACGTAAAACTCCAACAAACAAACAATCGACAGGGCGCAGTTTAGGATAGAGAGCCTTGGTTAATTAGGTCAAGCCGTATGCACCAATGTCCAAGCCGGGGCGGGTAGCTAACCTTGAAGTTATTTATAGATTTGGGAATTCCCTTGATTCGACAATATGAATAACGCCGCCAATGCAGCGGGAGCATTAATAACGGTTCGATTTTAGGGTTAGTTTGATTAAATTTCACTTATTGCATATGAAAATCTGTCAAATATGATCGCATTGAATAAATTGGGTTAATATATTGCCGCCGATACAGCGGCGGCGACCATGTTTAGTTGACGTTCGACAGTACGGATATCGACGTCGATGCGGCGGGGGCGATTTGTTTACTGTACATTCATCGATTCAACAATATTAATATCGCTGCCGATGTGGCAGCAGCATTAATATTGGTTCGAATTTAGGGTTAAATTGATAAAATTTCACTTATTGCGTATGTAATTCTGTTAAATATGATAGCATTGAATAGATTTGGGCCTAATATATTGCCGCCGATGCAGCGGCGGTGGCGGCGGCGGCAATGATTTTTGATGTTCGACAGTATGGATAGCGACTTCGATGCGGCGGTGGCGATTTGTTTAGTTTACATTCGTTGATTCGACAATATGAATAACGCCACCAATCTGGCTGCGGCGCCAATATCAGTTCGAATATAGGGTTAAATGGATAAAATATCACTTATTGCGTATGTAATTCTGTTAAATATGATAGCATTGAATAGATTGAGACCCACACACGCACACTAACCGGCACAGCTAGCAGTCAAACCTGACTTGAAATCAGGGTAGCTTAGCCTAGGCTACGGTCGGCGGCTAGCACTGGCATCGGCTCATGCATGCGGATTTTCCAAAGTTAGCGCGTGGTGCCACCCTAGCCGTGGTTAGGGCCCTAGCACCATCACATGCATACGGGCCCTGATGGGAACTGAAGAAGAAGCACTGCACACCCTAGAAAAACTATTCACCCCCAACCCACAGTAGGTGTGAAGGATGACCACGTCTAAATCCAATCAAGAACTGCTTTACTGGGAATCAACTATAAACAAGTTCTGAATGGTCTCGATTCAGTGTGCAGTGTTTATCTCTACCGACTCAGAGTTGATGAATTCTGAGAGTTTGCACAAAAACCAACATGGTGGCCAGTGGATTCTCTCGAGTTGACTTTTAAACACAAGCTTAAAGTTGCATAGTCCGATGGTTTTGAATTTCCCTCATTTTCTGAGCTAAATATAGTAGGTTGATGTTGATGATCTACCTTACATTAGTTTGAAACAATTTGATTTTAAATGGCAAATTTTTTAGATATTTGAAGTGAAAACATGCCAAATTAATTTTAGCAAGCATGCCAACAGTCTTGACATGATAGGCTTCAGCAGTAACAGGTTCTATTAAATTGACTCAGTATTCCCTTTGCTGTCGCAACAAATACTTAATAAGTGCACCTGTATCTAAGTTAGATATGTACGATCAAATCTAGATAATTGCTTTGGTTTTGAAAATTTGATGCATTTATCGGACTATGCAGCTTTAAGCAGGTGAGTCTTGAGGATAATTTATAATCATTCAAGACATGATGTTTTTCTTACCTACTCTCACAGTGAATTCCATAAGTGAGACTGCCCACTTAGAAGTGAACTGTATTTTTGTGGGGGGGTGGATTTTTTGGTACATTGGTTCAGGAGTTTGACGCCCCTGCCCTGGAGAGTTGTAAACCACTGCCTTGTGGTACAGGTTCTTGACAGAACCGAAGGCTAAGGGAGCAAACCCTAAACAGAAAATCATGTCACTGTGGCAGCATTAAGGGTGGTTGATGTATGGAACTCCCAACATCTCCCGACCAGCCACTGCAGGGACAAATAGTTGTGCGCCTGTCTTGACATGTTCTTGCCGGTGTGAAACCTCTATTTGCTCCCTGAAAGAGTGCCGCTGGTAACTTGCAAAAGCCAGCAGCACTTCAACACTTTTGCAGGCAGCTTTCATGAAATGTAGAGACATTAAGACCAACTCATGGACACAACTCTCACAGCAGAGAGCTAAATGGAGAGTGGCAGTCAAGTAATGAAAGCAGTCTTTGTCGCATCGCGACCGACAGGATGATGATGATGATGATGATGGTTGATTATGAAGGGGAATTCTCAATAGTAGAGAATTGGTCTTCCTCACTGCTCAATGCCCTATCCTAGTCATGCCAAACACCATCCTATGTAGTGACAAGCGTACATTGTTACGTCATTGGTTTGACTCGATTGGGTGTTCACATCCCATGACCTACCAAAATGGGAAGGAGGCACTCAATTCCTTCGGTCATCCCATCTGGTTCGACTTATGCTCGACTTATGCTCGACTTATGCTCGACGTCCAATCCTTGCCCTCCCTAGTCCGTGCTATATCGCCATTATAGCACAGCCCTGATAACATTTCTATCAATTTTCGCACAATCAGGGAGGTGGACACAGACCCCCCACCCACACTCCCATCTTTCAATAGACCAATACACTCCCACCCAACCACACACATTGTTATCTTGGAGACCAGATGAGATGGCCGAATGAGTTGAGCGTCCATCTCCCGTTTTAGGTGGTTTGAACCCTGGTCGAGTAAAACCAATGACTTACAAAATTGATACTTGTCGCATCATAGCCAGGCGATCTGCATTATTCGAATAGGGTAAGGACTGGTTGGATCAGTGTCAGGATAATGTGACTGAGTGGGATATCAGGTCTTGGTGCTGGTGGCCTGGTCTCCCAGTGGGGCAGCACTATAAAGTCGCCATGAATGTGCACTGTCACAAGTCGGTACCCGTCCTGGTATGACCTTAAATGTTGCCAGGACGTAAAACTCAAACAACCAACTGTTATTTTGGATGAGGAACCCGGCTTGAGTTTATGCCAATTTGCAACAAAGGACAATAGCAGCTAATTAGAACAACTCAGAGTTTCCATCAGAAAATATGTTGAGGGTACGCAGAATGGGGGTTATGGAGGCTTTGTTATCTCTGGCTCCTTAAAGGACCTTTTAAAATAAATATCCAAACAATTTGAGGGTACAGAATCGGACACTCGGAAAATTTAAGAGTATGGAATTTTACCTATTTTACCCTCTGGCAAAAACTCCGCAACTAGGTATGTTGGTCATGGAGAGGCTGTACGAGGTGGGTAGTCTTTGCAACTCGTCACCTAAGACTAGGCCTCCCAATCCATCGCCAAAGACTTGCCATTGCAATTCGTTGCACACTGCTAGCTCTTACACTGTTACAAGAGCGAGCAAACTGACTTCGCTTTTCAAATTTCTACAATGACGCCATCACAGCCTCGGTAGGATCCCCCTCCATGCCTGACAACGCACATAGCAACGTAAACAGCCCAGTCTAAACCGGAAGCAGTACTCTCTGGCACATGCGCAGTTGCACTTAAGAGATTTACAATGATTGGCAAAATAAATCATGGCAATGTGAGCTGGTTGTCGATAATATGACTAATCCAGATTACCTGAGGAAGGGATGACGATGGGTTTGGGGGGGGGGGGGGGGGGGGGGGGGGGGGGTGGGTGGGGGGGGGGGGGGGGTGGGGGGGGGGGGGGGGGGGGGGGGGGGGGGGGGGGGGGGTGGGTGGGGGGGGGGGGGGGGGGGGGTATCCACATTAGGGTATGGAGGAGTGTAGTGGCTTGAATATGTACGCTACTGGAAACCACTCAGTTAACAATGCCAGGTCAAAATGACAGCAAATTTGTGGGGTTTTTTGTGGTGATGAAATTATTGACCCAACCCATAACCGATAAGTGTGTAAACACTTGGTTTCAGTGCCAGGCACCGCTAGTCCAATTTGATTAAAATCATTTGAATTTTGTATTAGTAATACCGTAAGTGGCAGACCACCGAAGCCGAAGCCTCAGTTCTCCCCCGCCCGTTTTTTTTATTTGTTGCTATTTTTGGTAGTTTTTTTTCAAATTTGTTTATTCCAGTTGAATAGCATCTTTTTTCAGCACCGAGGCACTGGTCTTCCGGCCTTAACAATTATAGTGCATATGAACTATTTATGGATGAGACGATGCGATGGTATGAACAATATAGAGAGTAGTAGGTTAAAATGAGGCATTACAAATATAGTGGGGATCTTATTTTGCACATGTAGACTGGAGAATAGCCATTTACCTTTAGACTATATCAGTGATTTGATGATCATACCTGTGAGGAGACATTAATATAATGGGCATGACTTGCTGATACAGGTAGTCATGGATTTTGGATTATGCAAATAATGGTTGCACGACTCATTTAAATTGTCTTGGGTCAACTATAGCTTTGTCAGTAGTATATGTTTTATTGATTTAGTCAGGTGTTATAGGCTGGTGGGTATACTTTGGTAGTTGTTATTTCTTTTACTCTTTTTGCCAAAGGGGGATTTCAGAGAGGGAGAGGGAAGGGAGTGGTTTGGGACTATGTAGTTATTTCAGTTCTCAACATTTGTGGTCTATCCAGGTAGGTTTATTAATGTATGTCTATGTTGGGACCAGTCGGGATGGCCGAATGAGTTAGAGCGTCCGTTTCCCATGCTGGTAGATCGTGGGGTCGTGGGTTCGAGTCCCGGTCGAGTCAAACCAATGACTTTAAAATTGATACTTGTTGCTTCCTAGCCAGGCGCTCAGCATTATTAGGATAGGGCAAGGACTGGTGTGCTCAGTGTCAGGATAAGTGAATGAGTGGGAATACCAGGTCATGGTGCCGGCGGCCTGGTTTCCCAGTGGGACAGCACTATAAAGTCGCCATGAGTGCGCACTGTCACAAGTCGGTACCCATCCTGATATGACCTTAGATGTTGCTAGGAAGTAAAACAACAACAAACAAACAAATCTATGTTGGGTACTCAACCTTTAATCTAGATCTAAATTGCAGGTAGGTAGGCTGTTCCTCTGTTATTTCCAGTCAACCATATACAATGACAGAGACAGTCCAAATAAGAATGTAAAATTTAAGACCTAAATGCACTGGGATTGGTCCCACTGTTTCACTGGTCACAGCTGGTCCAGTGTATTATTAACAACCCCACCCCAACAAAATAATTCATGAACTCACATAGCTAACTACACTAGAGTTACACTAGAATATTTCTAAGAAACTGACATTTATATACCACTTGCCTAACTGCAACTGAACATTAAAACTTACTAAAACTTTACCAACTGAATACAGAAGATAACTTCTGCTTACATTCTAGAAACTATGCAAATACTCACATTGATCTGACTAATATTGATCTAGTTATATGACACTACTGTTACTATATTGCTATGGAACTTTTGGGTTACAGAATTTCATTGTGTTACATGCTGCAAATTGTGTTTTCAACAGTTATTGTATATCTTATTCTATATACCTTTTGTGTAAATAATTGAAAAATGGCTGGAAGACCAGTGCTTCGGCACTGACAAAAGACTTATTCAGTAGAATAAACATATTTACCACAAAAAAACAAAAAACAAATGTTGAATTTGTTGTTATTTCTTGTTTATGGGTTGTAACTGTTTATGGGTTGCGAACAATCTAAATCAGGCTTACTTTGTGCTATCCCAATCAGCTATAATTTGCTAAGGTTCTGCTGGGCGTATTATTCATCACACTTCAGAATATTCCATCATATTCCGTAATATTCGTCAAACTTCAGAATGTTCCCTCATATTCCATAATATTCATCACACTTCAGAATATTCCATCATATTCCCTAATATGCATCACACTTCAGAATATTCCATCATATTCCGTATTATTCATCACACTTCAGAATATTGCATCATATTCCATAATATTCGTCACACTTCAGAATATTCCATCATATTCCATATTATTCATCACACTTCAGAATATTCCATCATATTCTGTAATATTCGTCACACTTCAGAATATTCCATCATATTCTGTATTATTCGTCACACTTCAGAATATTTGATCATATTCGTCACACCTCAGAATATTCCATCATATTCTGTAATATTCATCACACTTCAGAATATTCCATCATATTCCCTAATATACCAGCCGTAGTGGCCGAATCGGTAGAGCGCAGGCCTCCCATGTGGGCGATCTGGAATTTAATTCCTGATGACGTCACAGCGTCAGTCACCAGCGTCACGCGGCCGTCAACCTGAAGCCCCACGTGACGTGAGCAGCGTTCCACCATCAAGCACACCCCACGGCACGTGACTTAGGGATGTGACAACGAGGCATGGGTCACCGAAGGACATTTCCGCATAATATGTTTGATTGTTGGTTGTCACGTGACCTTGTTCATTTCTGTGTGCATCCCTCACATCCGGTTTCAGGCCTGTCTTCCTCGTTCTATTTCTAAATGTTCATTTTTTTATTTTGATAGATGGATACTGATAAACCCTTTATCGCATGTAATAAGCTATGTAGTGGAGTGGTCATCCCCCCCCCCCCCCACACACACACACACACCGGCCCCTTCCGGCTGGGGTGGGGTGGGGGTGAGTTCCAGCATGCGCTCGCCCCCCCCCCCCCCCAACTGCACGGGGCTGGACTCCCCACACGCGCGGAAGCTCTTTTTTTTAAAATAAAGGAGTCGGGGTCTTGTTACTCCCAACTCATACTCACTTGGCTCCACTTATCTTAACGCAAGAATTATTATATATATGTGTGATATATAATTTTATATTTTTTTGGTAAATATAGTTTATTCATTGAATAAAGTCTTTTGTCAGTGCCATGGCACTGGTCTTCCAGCCATGTGACAATACAGTTATTTACAATATATGTATATGTAGTCTGATATTGTCATCAGCAGCTAGCTCAAGTCAGCTGAAATAACAATATTAATCATTCCAAGACTTACATATGGTATAGTTTGACAATTCACATATATAATAGTAGTTATATGTTGTATACATACATACTTAGATACATACATGTGCATTGATTAGACCTTTACAATATGGAGTGGTTAGGTGCGTAGTTTCCCTTCACAGGTTTGTATGCCTACTGTGTTGTGAATTACATAATTATCATGTTGTTGGTGATATCATTTTGAGATGGAGTGTTAGTAGAATGGTTTGTTTATTCTGTTAGATAGAGTGTGGTTAGCTTGTAGGGTTATGCTTAAAAGGTTAATACCCCAGGTGTGTTTTTGACTACATGAAGTAGTTTGAGTAAGTAGGTTGTTAGTAATGATGAGGTAAACTATTCTTGGAGGATTGTACATTTCAGTCATTTAGTAGTCTAGTACAGTCTTTACTAGTGTCTATGTTTATAGCAATACTACCAGACTGATATACATTTTCTGAATTTGCTTGGCAAATTATTTGTACGGTGGATAACTTGGTTTGTTGGCAGCAGGTAAGCGAGCGTGCAGGATGGTGGGGGAGTGGGTGGCCATAGGTGCTTATCATAGATAGATAATTAAATATGGCGAGGCCTGATTGGTTTGGTGAATTCTTACCAGGTTCTTGAATTCTAGTTGTGTTTGTGCATGTCTAATTCTGACTGGGAGTTCATTCCATAATTTGCTGCCTTTGCAGACAGGGGCTCTTATCAGTCTATTTGTGAGTGGTTTAGGAATTTTGAGGAGTGTAGCATCCCCCTGCCCGGTAAATCTGGTGGTACCATCTATGCAGTTTTCATCCTTGGCTCTAATAAACATAAGAGATAGCAGAGGTGCATCTCTCCTTTGGCTCAGGTATGTGATATTACTATTATTAGATCTACCGTGCAGCTCATTCACTGAGAGAACTTTGCCCCTATATACTGTTCTAATAGACTGGTTTTGTGTTCTCTGTAATTTATGATATGAATATAACTAACCGTAGCCCCTTAATGTTTCTCTCTACCCATCATAAAGCTGCATGGTCCGATGACAACATCACATTTTCAAAACAAAAACAATTATCTAGATTTGATTCTACATATCTAACTTAGACACTGGTGCACTTATTAAACATTTGTCGTCACATATAAGGGAATACTGAGGCAATTTAATAGAACCTATTACTGCAGAAGCCTATGGTGTTAGAGTTTTGTCAAGCTTGCCAACATTAATTTAGCAGGTTTGCACTTCAAATATCTCAAAAGTTTGGCATTTAAATTAAAAGTTACTTGAAACTAAACTGAGATAGATTATAATGATCAACCTAATATGCTTAATCTCAGAAAATGAGAAAAACTCAAAACCATCGGACTATGCAACTTTACCCTCCATGATATTCGCTGCGGAGCGGCATTCTCTCCTTCCCGCCTCCTTCACGTCGTGAGGCAATAGTCATTCTACTCACTTTCAAACATACCAACACGCTGTCAACTCTCGATGCGTAAATTGGACAGAAATAGCAATCCTTGCCAACCCCTTTGTCCCCTTTTAACTGATTGAAGCCAGTGGCCAGCGGTTCCAGTTTCGTGGTTTACTAACAAATCCGCCACCATTTAAAAAAATCCAAACTCCCGCCTAATGCACTCAGTTACAGGCGATGGGGAAAGCTTCATACCGCACTTCATACCGACGATGGTGGCGCCGCATCGGCCTCTAGAGGCATGAACCCGCACCCCAAAATGGTTAGCTGGAGTGACCCCAGGTGGCAGCACCGTATTCGCCTCACAGCCGCATATAGCTAGCGCTATATACCTGGTATATATATGTAATGCATGTTTAGCCATTCTGCACCCATTCGCGTGCCTAAATTAATGTTTCCTTAATAAATTCTGTGGAAATTTCCTGGGCCTGCCGTGGGCCGCCGCTGCCTCTCGTCCCGCCGCTGGTTGACTGCCTTCATGCTATGTAACCCGGGCTAATGGCGGAGAGCCAGAGTGTCATAGAGATACGGATTGACCCTTTTCACGCATTTAATAGATGCATATTAATTATTACCTTAATTCACTGGCTCTCCTCCCCGCCATATAGCGTGTTATATAATACTTTAAGTAATCCAGAACAAAGCGGACACTCCAGTGTGCCGCCACTGTCACTTATAAACAGCCTAGATAGCATTTACTCAGTTAGGTGTTATTACTGTAATTAATGCTTTTATTAAGAAGGTGGTTACTATGTCCCCGGAGGGGGGGTGATCGGTTTCATACAGCCCACCGGGCAGAAGACCCTTAATTATATAGAGAATAATCTAATATCAATATCAAGTTGACCATATCGGTTAATATACTTAGGGACTGGAGGATAGTAAAGAATGCAAGGAATGTTCCAATCACTTTGTAATATAGAGAATAGAACTGATAAGTGGTAGTGTCCTTGTCCACTGTAATGCAGTAGGACAGTAATAATATAATAACAATTAACCTTGGTATACGCTGCGTTCTTTATATTATTATAATTAATTATAATACACATATATTACTTAGATATATATGCCCTTATATGATTTATCAGACAGGAGAACTTCCATTATGACTCCTATTTATTCAATCAAATCCATATGCAAAGTAGAATACGCAGATGATAATTAATGTCTAACTTTCGTTCTAAATGATCTAGACCCTAAAAAATAAATAGACAAAGATGAATTTCTAAATGATCATCCAACGTTTCAAATATTTTCACAGTTCAACAAATCATTTGATGGGAGCACGGATAAAGGTACCAGCCATTTGACACTTTTATTTTTATTTAATAAAATGTTGGTATAACACAAAAACGTTGATTTGTTAAGCGGATCGGCGGTTTGGAAAAGAAATAAATACATTTTGCGCAAAAGTGAAAATGTTGAAACCTTTGGATGACATCTTAAACAGTAGAAGTTTCAGATGTTGGTTTGGATGGGGTAATTGTTAATGACAGTAGTCGATGATTCGTTGGCAAGTGAGGCTGCCGGAAGTGCGGGGATCCTATTCAGGTCAGGCGGTTCGATTTGCCTTCTTACGAACCGATGACGCCACCTAGCGGGGACGCTGTTAGCGGCTGAACCCGGTGTGGCGGTTTCAGCGCCCGGTCAGTTTCAGCGGCCTGTCGTGGCTTCTGCGCATGCGCGGATTTTAAGACATATGCAAAACACCCGTGGCCTCGCCGGCTACAAGCTCAGCTGGTGCCCGGCAGTATTAGGGTCCGATCAGGCCGAAATCTATTGAATGCGATCATATTTAACAGAATTACATACTCAAATAATGAAATTTCATTAAATTAACCTTAAATTCCAAGCGATATTAACGTAGCAGCTAACAACGTAGCAGTAAACAAAACAAATAGCAGTGCTCGCCGCAACGTGTGAAAATCCGCGCATGCGCAGAAGCCACGACAGGCCGCTGAAACTGACCGGGCGGTGAAACCGCCACACCGGACTACCAGGCCTCGGCCAGGGGCTGTTTTACAAACACACACACGCCTACACACACTCATACACACATACATACACGCACACCTACACACCTAACGTACGCGCACACACCCCTAAGCATACATACACACATACACACACCAACACATACATACACACCCAGTCAACCCACACATACAGACATATGCACACAGATACACATACACACACAGTCAACCCACACATACACAAATATACACACACATACACACATATACACACATACACACACATACAAACACCCAATCAATGTATGCGCACACACCCCTATGCATACCTACACATACACACACCAACACATACATACACACCCAGTCAACCCACACATACAGACATATACACACATACAGATACACACACCCAGTCAACCCACACATACAGACATATACACACACATACACACACCTACACAGTCAACCCACACATACAGACATATACATACACATATACACCCATATACATACCTACACACATACACCTACATACACACCCAGTCAACCCACACACACACCCACACATACACCTTCACTATCATCCATATCTACACACACAGGCACACCCATGCCGCCACAGTCAATCCACACCAACATGCATCTACACACGTACACACACCCACACTTACACCTCCACAGTCAACCCACATCTACACACACCTACACACCCGAACACACCTACACATCCACATACGCACACCTACACACATCAGTCCACCCACCCACACACATCCAGTCAATCTACACACATTTACACAAACCTACACACACCTACACACACCCAGTCAAGCCCCCCACACACCCACACCCACACAGCCATGAACCTACACAGTCAGCCTACACATACATACACACAAATACATATACCTACACACATACACACACCCAGCCAGCCCACCCACACATAAGCACACATACACACAAACACAGACAGACACCCAGTCAACCCACATACAGATACACATACCCACACCTATACACACCTAGTCAACACGCATACCTCGCCAACCATAATATAAACAAAATACATCAAGGCAAAATAAGGTAGATTATAGCGATCAGCCTACCACCTAGTCGTGCAGGTGATGAACGCAAACGGTATTATAGTGCGCCTCCATCAGGATTTAAGCCCACACTTATTGTCATTCTAAGGCTGGCGTCCTAACCAATAGCCTATATTGACTCCCTGATGCAACCACTCTATATATGAGACCAGACGGGATGGCCGAATGAGTTAGAGCGTCCGTCTCCCGTGCTGGTGGGTCGTGGGGTCGTGGGTTCGAGTCCCAGTCGAGTCAAACCAATGACTTTAAAATTGATACTTGTCGCTTCCTAGCCAGGCGCTCGGCATTATTAGGATATGGCAAGGACTGGTGTGCTCAGTGTCAGGATAATGTGACTGAGTGGGATACCAGGTCATGGTGCCGGCGGCCTGGTTTCCCAGTGGGACAGCACTATAAAGTCGCCATGAGTGCGCACTGTCACAAGTCGGTACCTGTCCTGATATGACCTTAGATGTTGCTAGGACGTAAAACAACAACCAACAAACTCTATATATGCCTACCTGTCTACCGGTGTATACCTGTCTCTGTGGTTCCTTGCCTCAGAGATCAGTGCAAACTACTGTGATCATCTCAGATTTCAAAATCGTTTAAATAGTGTCATGTCTGTAAGTCAGTTAATGCTTAATAAAGGTGTCGGGATTCCAATCGATCCTACTCAGATAGACACATTCACAGTTTGGGTTATTTTCCGTTCTGACCAGTGGTCCACAACTGGTCCGTTAAAGGCTGTGGTATGCGCTGTCCTGTCTATGGGAAAGTGCATATAAAAGACCCCTTGCTGATTATCGGAAAGAGTCACTTGCTATCCGGACCGCACTTTTTCCACACCTCTCTCTATCTCCTCTCCGCTGGCCTTGCCCCTCCTTGACATGTCTGAAAAGAGTTCCAGGAGGGGGAGCCCGCCGTCATTTCACCTTCTACTCTTACTCTGTCCATGTCTTTGGCTCACCGGCTGGTCACCATAGAGCAAATAGACATGGTCTTTTGACTCAACTCTCCTCATTTCTCTTTCCTAGACTCTATCCTTTTTTTTTCTCCCAGGCACACTCCTCACCCTGACCAGGGGAGTTGTGTGCTTGGGTGGGGCCCTGTACCTTTACGTTTTCTCTTGCTTTGTTCTCATTGCTGGAAGCACCGCTGCACCCATCTTTACCCACCCTTCCTCCAAACCCTTGCTGCTGTCGACTGGATACAAGTGCTCAACTACCGCTCAACTACCACCGGACCGAAGAGATTCGGGGCAGCCTCAATGCTTCACCATTACAATGTTGTAAAGATGTCCCCAGCTTCTACAACACTCCCTACTGAAGATTAAACTTCAACCAAAGATTGGACCGATTTATCGGAGCCTCTCTATAAATGTTGCAGTTCTGCAACCAGTAACCATCATAAGGTTACAAACCACCCCAAGCAAGTATCGGAAAGAGTAGCCTATGTGGCGGCTTCGGGTTTCCTCCAAAGAAATATGTCAAAATGACCATATCTGTGATGTTCAATAGCCGATGATAAAAATCAATGTACTCTAGAGGCATCTTAAATCAAAAAAACTGTTCACAATTCCCTACATACAGGCAATGCACTTAAATATACATGCGCACGGCGTGCTCAACAACCATATAGCGCATAGTTTGTATAGGATCCTGGTCACAGCACCAATATCAAGGGGGGGGTGATGCAAACAAAAGGGACATTGTGCCTGGAGCAGATTCGAACCCACACTTTTTGCCATTCCGGGTCTAATGTGCTAACCATTACCTTACCTAGGTTCCCTGGTACAATCACCCTATCCACACATACCTGTCCATGTGGCTCCTTGTCTGAGAGATCAGTGTAGGTTATTGCGATATTTATCCTTTAACAAAAATGGCAGAAGCTCAAAACTGTCGGAGTATGCAACTTTAAAGCTGCATAGTCTGATAAAATACCAAATTGTCAAAAACCAAAGCAATTATCTAGATTTGATTCTACATATCTAACTTATATACTGGTGCACTTATTAAGCATTTTTCGCCACATAGACGGAAATACCAAGCTAATTTAAGAGAACATGTTACGGCAAAACCCTATGGTGTCAGAGTTTTGGGGTGCTTACCAAAGCAAATTCCACACATTTACACTTCACATATCTCAAAACTTAGCCATTTAAAATCAAAGTTACTTCAAACTAAAGTGAGGTAATATACATGTGATGTACAACGCATTATGCGAGTATAAAGGCACGGAAGGGAATTAACTCCTTGATTATTATTATTATGTGCTAATTATGGTTAATATTACACTACATACTGTACTGCCTCCTCCATCTCGCGACTGGTGGCGCCACCCCCGGCTGCGTCCGGTACCTGACTACCCTGAATACATCACTCGCGTCATAAAATGACAGAAACTCAAAACCATTAGACTATGTAACTATAAGAAAATAAAGGTGGTGTGCCTACTGCCCACCAAGGGGCGCCACCTGTATTTCCAGCACGGACTGCTGCGTCATCGTCCATTACTCCGAATCAGAGGAAGTATATTATGTTGTACTCCAGCAGGGCCCCATTTTCCCTGACCAGATAACATATTGCACTCTCCCTAACTGTGTGTCGCCCCGCGTTCATTCAGTACGACATGGCTAATGAGTAAGGGTTTCACCTTACATACGGAAGGTCCTGGGTTCAACCCTCTATCAACTTAAAGTTGCATTATCCGATGAAAGCATCATATTTTCTTTTAAAAACACGAAAACACTACATGTGATGCTGTACCCAACTTAGATCCTGATGCAGCTATTAAAGCTGCATAGTCCGATGAAAACATCAAATTTTCAAAACCAAAACACTCACCTATATTTGATTCGACATATCTAACTTAGATACTGGTGGAATTATTAAGCATTTGTTGCCACATATAACTTAGAAGGGATTGCAGAGTCAATTTAATAGAACCTCTTTCTGAATAAGCCTATGGTGTCAGAGTTTTGGCATGCTTGCCAAAATTAATCTTGCATGCTTGCGCTTCAAATATCTCCAAGGTTAGCCATTTAAAATCAAAGTTACTGCAAACTAAAGTAAGGTACATTATAACAATCAACTTAATATATTTATCTCAGAAAAATGGCCGAAGCTCAAAAGCATCGGACTATGCAACTTTAAGCTTTTGTTGCTACATAAAAGTTAATAAATAAGATTGCAATAGAAAGCTGCAGAGTCTGATGAAGCATCAATTTTTCAAAACCAAAACAATTTTTAATATTTGATTCTCCGCATCGAATTAGATATATCAATGCACTTATTGAGCATGTATTGCCACATAGAATGGACTACTGAGTCAATTTAACAGAACCTGTTACTGCAGAAGTCTATGGTGTCAGAGTTTTAGCATACTTGCCAAAAGTAAGTTAACATGTTAATATTTCAAATATATAACAATTTAGCCATTTAAAATAAAAGTTAAGTCAAGCTAAAATAAGGCAGATTATAAGAATATAGTTATCTCAGAAAAGTGGCAGAAACTCAAAATCCTCAAACTATGCATCTTTAATAGAACCTGTTACCGCTGAAGCCTAGTTGTGTCAGAGGTGTTCCGTGCTTGGCAAAATTAATATTCCCTGTTTGCACTTCTAGTATCTCCAAAGTTAGCCATTAAAAATAAGGATTACTTCAA
>CM059189.1:109322351-109370915 GCA_030323885.1 Branchipolynoe longqiensis | reverse complement strand
ACATACCCCACTTAACAACCAAACTCACAAACACAGCCAAAGTCATGAACACATACCCCACTTAACAACCAAACTCACAAACACAGCCAAAGTCATGAACACACACCCCACTTAACAACCAAACTCACAAACACAGCCAAAGTCATGAACACATACCCCACTTAACAACCAAACTCACAAACACAGCCAAAGTCATGAACACACACCCCACTTAACAACCAAACTCACAAACACAGCCAAAGTCATGAACACACACCCCACTTAACAACCAAACTCACAAACACAGCCAAAGTCATGAACACATACCCCACTTAACAACCAAACTCACAAACACAGCCAAAGTCATGAACACACACCCCACTTAACAACCAAACTCACAAACACAGCCAAAGTCATGAACACACACCCCACTTAACAACCAAACTCACAAACACAGCCAAAGTCATGAACACATACCCCACTTAACAACCAAACTCACAAACACAGCCAAAGTCATGAACACACACCCCACTTAACAACCAAACTCACAAACACAGCCAAAGTCATGAACACATACCCCACTTAACAACCAAACTCACAAACACAGCCAAAGTCATGAACACACAACCCTCTTAACAACCAAACTCACAAACACAGCCAAAGTCATGAACACATACCCCACCTAACAACCAAACTCTCAAACGCATTCGGACTAATTTCCAAAGTCATTAATATACACTCCACCTACTCACCAAACTCACGAGCACACACAGACTAAATACCAAAGTCATGAACACGCCCGGACTAATTACCAAAGTCATGAACAAAAACCCTACCCCATCATCAAACTCACAAACACATCCGGACAAATTACCAAAGTAATTAATACACTCTCCATCTACTCACCAAACTCACAAGCACACACGGACTAAATGCCAAAGTCATGAACACACACCCTACCAAATCACCAAGCTCACAAACACATGCGGACTCACCAAAGTCATTAATACACACTCCACCTACTCACCAAACTCATGACCACACACAGACTCAATACCAAAGCTATGATCACTCACAACCTAAGCATCAATCTATCAAACATCTCTTATAACATTCTCACCCCAGCCCACCCACAGTACACCACCACACCAGATTGCGACGATGTACCATACCATAACAAAATCCGCAACACCAACAATAGAATACTACCACACTACATATATATCTATATATCTCACACCTTGCTCACTATACTACACCACACTGGTTACCCCACACCGGGCATGGTGGCCTAATCGGTAGAGCGCGGGCCTCGTGTGTGGTATGTCGGGAGTTTGGTACCCGGTCGAGTCAAACAAATGACTTTAAAATTGATACTTGTTGCTTCCTAGCCTGATGCTCGGGATTAATAGGATAGGGCAAGGATTGGTTAGCTCAGTGTCAGGAGAATGTGACTGAGTGGGATATCGAGTCATGCTACACTGTCACAAGTCGGTACCCGTCCTGATATGACCTTAGATGGTGCTAGGACATAAAGCAACAAGAAACAAAAGGCTCCCAGGCACCACCACACACGCTCTAACACCATCACATCCACCACGCCATCCTCACCACCCACACCATATCCCCATCACCCACACCGCACATCGTCCACACCAAACTACCCCCAACACCCACACCACACCATCCCCATCACCCACACCACACATCGTCCACACCAAACTACCCCCAACACCCACACCACACCATCCCCATCACCCACACCACACATCGTCCACACCAAACTACCCCCAACACCCACACCACACCATATCCCCATCACCCACACCACACATCGTCCACACCAAACTACCCCCAACACCACACCACACCATATCCCCATCACTCCACACCACACATCGTCCACACCAAACTACCCCCAACACCCACACCTCAACAATCCCCATCACCCCCACCGCACATACGTCCACACAACTACCCGCAACACCCCACACCACACCATCCCCATCACCCACACCACACATCGTCCACGACAAACTACCCCCAACACCCACACCACACCATCCCCCATCACCCACACCACACATCGTTCCACACCAAACTACCCCCAACACCCACACCGCACCGACCATCCCCTCACCCACTACCACACATCGTCCACACCAAACTACCCCCAACACCCAACACCACACCATATCCCCATCACCCACACCACACATCGTCCACACCAAAACTACCCCCAACACCCACACGACACCATATCCCCATCACCCCACCGCACATCATCCACACCAAACTACCCCCAACACCCACACGACACCTCCCCATCACCCACACCACACATCGTCCACACCAAACACCCCAACACCCACACCACACCATCCCCATCACCCCCACCGAACATCGTCCACACCAAACTACCCAACACCGACAACCACCATATCCCCATCACCCCCTGCACATGTCCACACCAACTGCCCCCACACCACGTCACACCATCCCCATCACCCACACCACACATCTCCACACCAAACACCCCAACCCCTACACCACACATATTCCCTTCACCCACACCACACATCGTCCACACCAAACTACCCCCAACACCACCACCACACCATTTCCCCATCACCCACACCACACATCGTCCACACCAAACTACCCCCAACAACCACACAACACCATATCCCCATCACCCACACCACACATCATCCACACCAAACTACCCCAACACCACACCACACATATCCCATCACCCGCTACCACAACATCGTCCACACCAAACTACCCCCAACACCCACACCACACCATATCCCCATCATCCCTCACCACAATTCGTCCACACCAAACTACCCCCAACACCCACACCACAACATATCCCCATCATCCCCACCACACATCGTCCACACCAAACTACCTCCAACACCCACACCACACCATATCCCCATCACCAACACCGCACATCATCCACACCAAACTACCCCCAACACCCACACCACAACATATCCCCATCACCCCCACCACACATGTCCACACCAAACTACCCCCAACACACACCCCACATCCCATCACCCACACCACACATCATCAACACCAAACTACCCCAACACCCACACCCCACCATCCCCATCACCCACACCACACCATCCCCATCACCCTACACCACCCCACACCACACCACCGCATCACCAACACCACACACACCCATCACCCACACCACTACACCTCATCGCATTACCCCCCACGCCCATTACGCACACCACATCCATATTACGCACACATCTCCCAACATCCACACCACGCCCCCAACATCCACACCACACCTCCAAAATCCACACAACACCCTTAACATCTACACCCCACCGCTGATCCCCCACACTACACCACCACACCACCCCATCTCATCGGATCACCACCCCACCCCGCCCCACCCCACCCGGCCCCACCCGGCCCCACCCCACCCCACCCCGCCCCACCCCACCCGGCCCCACCCCACCCCACCCCACCCCACCCTGGGGCACTGGTCAATGTGCCTAGTTACACAGTGCAGCGTGCGTTGCTATGGCAACGAGCCGTCCGCCATCTTCCCGCCATTCAACTCCCAGCAGCCTGCTGACAGGACCTCTCCAGTTTCCTCTGTGACCTTTGACCCCCTCATGTCATGGATCACAGACTGCCTAACTCCGATTTCTGCACGTTATGCACAGCTTCCACTCAGATTTGATGATCCTCCCGCCGGATCATCCTCCCGAGTCCTCCTTAGTACGTGCTAGATCACATTACTTCCCAGAAGAAGAAAAACAATTCATGTCATTCAGTATTTACTAATACTATGGTTAACTCCAACATTAGGCCCTAGGCGGAGCGGGACGTAGCTCAGGTGGTAGAGTGTCGACCTGTGAAGGTGTTGGTCCTATCGATCCTGCCCACTGGACATATTTGCAGTTTGGGCTATTTTCCATTCCAACCAGTGGTCCACAATTGGTTCATCAAATGTTGTTGTCCTGTCTGTGGGAAAGTGCATATAAAAGACCGCTTGCTGCTTATCAGAAAGAGTAGCCTATGTGGCGGCAGTGGGTTTCCTCCTAAGAAATATGTCAGAATGACCATATGTTTGACATCCAACAGACGATGATAAAAATCAATGTGCTATAGAGGCATTTAAAAATAAAACAAGCTTAAGATTAGACCTTAAGGCCTTACTAGCAAATAATGGTTGTTTGAAGATCATATCATGACGGGTACCGACTTATGACTGCACACTCATGGTGACTGCCAGACTAGGAGACAAGCTCGCCAGCACCATGACCTGATATTCCACCCAGTCACATTATCCTGACACTGAGCCAACCAGCACTTGCCATGTCCTAATGATGCCAAGCACCAGGCTAGGAAGTGACACGTATCAATCTTTAAGTCATTGATTTGACTCGACCAGGGTCCCAACCCGTGGGTTCGAATCCCACCATCTACCAAAACGGAAGACAAACGATCAACTCATTCGGTCATTTCATCTGGTCCAGCAACTAATGAAATAAATAAGGGACGACAGAAGAGCACACACAAAAATGATGGATAATTGGCGTAAAACAAATTATGGCAAAAGTCGGATTTTGGGCTGTTGGCAATATACAAACAGTTACAACCTGTAAACAAGAAACAACAAGAAAACCACAATTATTACTGAAACAAGATTCAAGACAATTTAATGAAATTGGATTAGTGCTGTCCAGCGGTGAAAACAAGAATAGTGTTAACACACTTATCTATTTTGGACAGGGCAAATAACTTGATCACAAAAAATTCCCCCCAATTCTACCAACACTAATTCGCAAAGTGGAGCCATCAACAACACTTTGAGTCTGATTAGGAGCTCTGCTGAATTCATACTAGCGTAATTGTTTGTTTTTTGGGGTTTTACGTCATAGCAACATATAAGGTCATATCACGACTCGTCAGTTAGGTTGATTGCCCCACGGCGTGAATGAACCTGCCACCAAGGGGCAGGACTCGCCTCATGGCATGATACAACCTGCCACCAGGTGGCGCCACTCACCTCAGAGCACGAATCAACCTTCCACCAGGTACCACCACCCGCCTCATGGTGTGAATCAACCTGCCACCAGGTGGTGCCACCTACCTCACTGTGTGAATCAACCTGCCGCCAGATGGTGCCAGTTGGCTCACGGCACTAAGCAACCTACCACCAGGTTATGCCATCTGCCTCACGGTGTGAATCAACCTGCCAACCACCTCACTGCATGAATCAACCTACCGCTATGTGGCACCACCTGCCTCACAGTGTGAATCAACCTGCCACCAGGTGGTGCCACCCACCTCACTGCGTGAATCAACCTGCCGCTATGTGGCGCCACCCGCCTCACAGTGTGAATCAACCTGCCACCAGGTGGTGCCACCCACCGCACTGCGTGAATCAACCTGCCACCAGGTGGCGTCATCCGCGTGACGACGTGAATCAACCTGCCATCAGGTGGCACCACCTACCTCACGGCATGACTCAACCTGCCGCCAGGTGGCACCACCCACCTCACAGCATGAATCAACCTTCCGCCAGGTGGCACCACCCATCTCACGGCATGAATCAATCTGCCGCCAGGTGGCACCACCCACCTCACGGCGCGAATCAATCTGCCGCCAGGTGGCGCCACCGGCCTCACGGTGGAATCAACCTGTCAATGACAATCGCATCTGCACCATTACCATCCGGCCATGAGGTGGGAGGAGTGGGATTGGGAGTGTGTGGGGGGGGGGGGGGGGGGGAGTAGTAGGGGAGTGGGAGGTCGAGGAGGGAGTGATAGTGGAGGGTGCGTGTTAATTTCTCCCGATTTGCCGGGATATCTCCCTAAAATATAGCCAAACAACCCCAATCTCCCGAGTTCCTGTTTTTTTAAATTTGTAATCTCCCGCCAAAGATTCATTTTAGCTTGTTTTTTGTTGCAGGTGCGGGCTGGCGCTGGGGTTACCTTCTACATGTGGCTGGGTGCTGCAGGCTGTGAGGTTATGTGGGTGGGGGGGTAGGTGCAGGGTGTGGGTAGGTGGAGGGTGTAGGGAGGGGGTAGGGGCGGAACAAGATGCGGGGCGGCTGGGGCGGCGGTCAATGGTGGGTGGTCGCTGTGACCCCAGAGGTCAGACCGCTTATCGGTAACTAACCCACTCCTCCCCCGTCTAACCCCCTCCTGCCCCCTCCCACCTCCCTCCTCCCTCAATTCCACTCTCCTACTTCCTCCTCCCCACCCCTCCACTCCCCCACCTTCCCCACTCCTCCCACTTCCTGAACCCCTTCCCCCCACTTTCCTATCCCTCCCACCCCCCCTCTCCCAGCTCCCCTCTCCCACCTTCCCGCCTTCTCCCACTTCCTCAACCCCTTCCCCCACTTTCCTATCCCTCCCACCCACCCCCTCTCCCAGCTCCCCTCTCCCACCTTCCCCACCCCTCCCACTTCCTCAACCCCTTCCCCCCACTTTCCTATCCCTCCACCCACCCACCCTCTCCAGCTCCCCGCTCCCCCCTTCCCCACCCCTCCCACCCCTCAATCTCCTCTCATCCCCTCACTTCCACTCCCTCCCACCTCTTCCTGCATCCTCCCAGACACATCCCCTCACTCTCCCCCCTCTCTGATACCACTCATCCCCAGCCTCCATCTCTATCTTCCTCTTTCTCCCTCTCACTTTCTCTCTTTCTCTCTTTCTCTCTTTCTCTCATCTTCTTCCTCTCTCGACCTTTTTGTACTCTACCAACTTGCTCCTCCTCATCCTGCACTATTCACGTCCTTCCGTTCTTCTCTCCTCTTTCTATCTCCTTCCCTCACCCCTCTCCGACCCCACAAGCCCCCCCCCCTCCCTTCCCCTCTCCCTCCCCTCTCTTTGTGTGTGGCCTGAACTAAGTTTCCCGAACCTTCTCCCTCTCTATCCCCCTCACATTTCCACTCTCTATCTTCCATCCCCCTTCTCCTCTCTCTATGTGTACATCCCTTCTACTATCTACCATCTCTCTATTCCTCCCCCTTTTCCCTGAATATTAGGAAATAATTCAGTAGTTACAACATATGGCTACAGGATATTCACTACTAATTTACTCAATCCGGTCCCAACTAAATGGCCTGGAAATATTGAAGAAATTAGATATAATTTGTTGTTTTCTAGTGATGTATTCCAATATGAAAATATCCCAAAACTCAGTGTGCCACAACCATATTTGTGAACCTGCACACTAATCCTATATAAAATTCGACCTTGGTTATTAAACCGGGGGTCGAATGAGGTATTTAACCACCACAGCCCAATCGAGGTAAGCTCTCCAACCTGATGTATTGCTAGCATATGAGAGTGTTCATGTGCCTCGCAAAAAGTTTGCAAAACATTCGCAAAACCCTCGCATACGCTCATGGAATGCAGACCAACGTTACATACGTTACTCCATCGCTAGAAGTATGCCGTATACGTTAAATATAGCAGGCACATGCTGGAAGTACGTTAGGAGTACATAATGCATTCATTGGCAGTATGCGGACTGTACGCGGACTGCACATTCCCACCGGCTGAACGTACGGCTAACATGCAGCAACATATACCAATGTATCCCTAACATACTCCCAAGATACGCTGATGTATCCCGAACGTACAATGTACAAGCCACACGTCGACACACATTGAAAACTTTGAGCATGCGCAACATTTTTTCGGCGCCTCGACGTGCATCGTCGTAAGACGACACATACCAACGTATCCAGAACATATACGCCGTATGCCCAATGTACAAGTAACGTTTGACGACATACGCCCAGGTATTGGTCGAAAATCACCGACGTTGGCGCACGTTGAGGCGATATGTCGTATTGTGACAGGCCCTTAACCATCTCCTCCACCCCCCTCCCACTCCCACTCCTCCACACCCCTCTCTTTATGGTCCAATCACCATCCCCCTCACCCTATACCCCCCCCCCCCTGTTCTAGCCCTCCCCTTCCCTTCACCCCTATCCCTCTCTCCTCACTCTGTCCTACCCGGCCTTAATTCCACCGGTAATCCGACACTCCCCCCCTACACACACACCATGGATCAGAAACCCCCAACCCACCCACCTACCCACCCCTCTGTGTAGTTGATGTAAAAGGAGTCTCATCCCCACTCTTTGCATAGAACCGCACCAGGAACTATTTATAGAGTGCGCGGTATTTGATGGACTTGGCGCGCAATGAGTAGTATGATGGTAATCAGGCCAGGAGGGCCAGCCGCTACTGGATGTCACTTCAGTCAAGCTCTCCGCACTTTTGACTTAGCTATTGAGAGAGCAGGATGTCTGACTGCGCCGCTGACTAGCGCCATAGGTGGCCGGGCCGGCCCGGGAGAGGGGCGCCATGGTCACGCTCAGCTGGGAGAGGTAAGTACTCCCCGCTGGTGCGGGTCTCGGCTGAGTCACCATGGTGCCACCTGGGGCTTAAGGAGCATGAAACAACAGGGGGAGGCCCCGGATTTCAAAGATGAACAGAAAGTTCTCCGGCTGGCTGGGAACCTTGTGCTTGCACTCAGAGGTCTTCCCCGACGGCATTGCGCACTTCGGTAAGGCATACTTTGCCGCCTCGGATCCTGGTGATCCCTACCCCTCCATCCCGCTTGGTGGGGGCTTGACAGCCGGGATGGGACGTGGACGTGGATGGCCATGGCCAGACTTCCTCCTCCCCCACCTTACCCACGCTGGCCCAAACTCTGAATGTGCAGGTGCTCAAGGGGGCTGGGGGGTGGAGGGAGCATGGGGGGGGCTGCCGGATGCCTGCGGACCTAGGTCCAGGTCATGACAGATACCTAATCTAATTAGGTACGCAGCCGGCGGCTGACTGGCAGACCACCCCAGAGGTCAGACCACATTGGCATCTAATTAGGCACTAAACCAGAAGGTGCTAAGACACCGCCCACTAATTGACCCGATTAGCCACAAGGGAGCGACTCGACAGAAGCCGGTCACTTGCTCCCGCAGCGCAGTAGCAATGGCTCACTATATGACCAGAACTTCGTCACCGGTCCCTTCCTCAAGCTCTATCGGCGCAGAGACCAGGCCGTCCCGAATGGTCAGTCTACTATCGGACTTTATTGAGATAGCGGAGAGACAGAGGGAGAGCCCACACTCGGGTCCCCTCTATGTACCCCTTCCGCATGAGTCTGACGGAAGCTCAGAGGCGGACATGGACGAGAGGGAGCATGCCGGGGCTGACACCCCAACCAGGGATGAACAGGATTGGCCCGTGGGGAGCGCCCTCTCGATGAAGCAGGCACCATCACCTGGCTCTGTGGTAACCACGGAGGGATCGGGGAGGAGGCTGGTCCTAGCCTCTACCTCCCCCACCTATACGCCGTCCGCCCTGGGCAGCCTCCGCAGTGGGCTCAGGATGGTGATGGCGGATCTGATGCAGACCTTTAGAGACGCCTCCCGGATCCCGCGTGTGGGGACCAGTGGAGGGGGGCCCAGCTACGTCTCGACGCCCATGGTGGAACTGGAACAGCTGGAGGCGCGAAAGCAAGAACTGGAGGCAGAGATACAGGACTGGAGGTGTGGATATTCGATCAACTGGTCACAGGGGCCGGCCCCTCAAGGACTATCCCCACCACCGTTACTAGGGCCGGGGCCCCAGCCTCAACAGGACCTGCCATACACAGGCTGCAACTGTCCGCCTTCAGCCCGCTGAGGGCCAGCAGGGGTATGCCCATCCCCTAGCCGCTCAGCTACATGTCCCAAGCCATGACCCCAGCAGGCCATGCGCTGCCAGTCGACAACTGCCGGGGCATCAAGAGTCAGGCGGGAGGAGGTGGCCAGGTCACCAGCCAACAATGGCACGGTCACCACCAACATGGCCCTGCCACCACCGCCACCGCCACCGACGTCACAGGCAGCGATGCCAGTGACAGTAACAGTAGTGGTAACACCAACAACAGGATCATTCCTGGAACAATTTATATTAGCCAAGAAAGCACCACTTGTTGCGGAAGGTGACAAACTGGCGGATAGTATGGCTAAGCTGATCAACATGCTAAGGTCCCACCCCATGACCAGGGAGGAAACTAAGGAAGTGTATGCAACACTCCCGAGACCAGCCAATGTAGACGCACTACACAAAACCCAGATGAATCCGGAAATTGAGACAACGCCACCTACCTGCATCAAAGACAATGACGTGGCACTAGCAATGTCCCAGTGGGGCATACAGTTTGCAGCCAGGCCGGTTCCTAGGGCCCTGGATAGCATTGAAACAGGGAAAGCCCTGGATGCAAAAGACCTGGTAGTGGCTGTCTTGACCACCCTCAAGATACTCACACGGACGAGTCACACCCCAGTGGGGATGAGGAGAGACAACGTGAGGCCCACACTGCTCCAACAGCTGAAACCACTGGCCAAGAAAGAGGGAAACTAGGGCTTCATGTACGCCCTAGGTGACGACCTTAATTGCACAAGTAACCTCACTCAGAGAGCGTGTATATAAACAGATGAGAGAGACAATTCCGCGAAAATCGGTAACACAGGCTACAGTGGCGTTCCTGGCGGTTAGTGTTGAACAAGCTTTGAGTTTGCCATACGTGTAGTGCAAAACATTTGTTTTTATTCAAAATTAATAGAAATGCAGAAGCCTAACCTTATCGATTTAATATAATCCTTTTGGTAAACATGTTTTCTATATGTGTACTAAGCGGCTTGTTTCTATTTGGTGTAGTTTTAGAGATATTTCACTTTTTCTGAGGAAGATTGCACACGACCATTGACAATGCCTTGAGTTTGCCGTACGCGTAGTGAAAAACGTCAGTTTTATTCCAAATTAATAGAAATCCAGAACCCTAACCATATCAATTTAATATAATCTTGTTGATAAACATGTTTTCTATGTGTATTCCAATCAGTTTGTTTCTAGGTGGTGTAGTTTTAGAGATATTTCACTTTTTCTGGATGAAGATTGCTCACTGCCATTGAAAATGCCTTGAGGTTTGCCCATATGCTTAAGCTGTTCAACAACCACCACTTGGAGCACCACAGTCGGCAGATGTTACATGCTCTAGTATGGGAGTTGTCCCTCTCATCTGTTTATATACACGCTCTCTGCCTCACTGGAGGCAGACAGGAAAACTGCACATGCCATAGTAAGATCACAGGGAAACCGACATAGCCAGAGGAGTTATGAACGACAGTCGTACAAACAGGGAAACTACAAGGGTGGCCAGGGGACGAGCCGCCTCCCCAAAACCACCCCAAGGCACCGAGAGGAGGGTGTGGCAGGGGGGCGGGCAGCTGCCGCGGCCGCGGCCACACCACAGACTGGAGGGCGTAGAACGTAAGTAAGTACTACTCCTAAACCTTTCCGCGCTGGTGGTGTAACTTGTAAGGCCCAATTGTGGACAACCATAACTGACAATGCCCAGGTGAGCCAAATGGTGAGAGGTGTAAAGATTGAGTTGACAGGGGTGCCCAAGCAAAACATCATACCAGTCTCCAGGGACAAAGGGACAGATGTAATACAAAAACAAAAAGTAGAGGAAATGCTAGCACAAGGGGTGGTGGAAGATGCTTTGTTTCACACCTGTCCTTCAGGCCGAAGAAAGATGGCGATATTTGACAGATTTTAAATCTGTCCAAGCTCAACGAGCTGGTGGTGTACCAACATTTTAAAATGGAGCAGCTGGGCACGGTGATGCAGCTAGTACACAGGGGGGCATGGCTGGCCAGTGTAGACATATAACAAGCATACCACAGCCTGGAGATCAGGGAGAGTGACAGAGACCTCCAATTATTTGTGTTTGAGGAACAGACGTTTAGGTTCAGAGTACTACCAAATGGACTCAGCTCAGGACCCAGAATATTTACAAAACTTATGAAGGCGGTCATGAGCCACCTCAGAACTAGCCACAACATTCTCCTCTGTTTCTTTATAGATGACACCATCCTAATAGGCCAGTCGCAGGCGGAAGTAAGCGTGGCGGTAAAGACAACGATAGATCTCACCCACCTAGGTTTCACCATTAATAGGGAAAAATCCATTTGACTACCAGCCCAGGTATTGACATGAGTCATGCCGCCACGTCTCCACCAGTGCTGCAGCAAGGAAACAGGTGCCACTGGCCTCAATCATCCTGGCCGCAGGCTGGACAGGCGAAACAACCTTCAGGTGGTTCTACAACTGGACCCTGTCCATGGGGGAACCGTGACAACTAACCTCATCCCGAACATTTGGGCAGAGGAAGGGGAGACAAGCTAAACGCTAGACCACCCAAGCAAACCGTGCATGCCTGGAGGAGTCACACACGAACAATAACCCCAATATGATATACATATGTATCCAAGAACGCATGTAACGAGGCTCGAGAGCCGCCTCCTAAAAATAAAATAAAAGCAACATAGCAACAAATCACTTGGTTTCTTCTATGTTTTTATGTACACTGATAAAATATAAAATAATACAGGTATGCAGCTGCAATACAAAGTAGTGGCTGGACCTCGTGCCCTGATTACCATCATAATATAAAATTCTGCTATTAACATGCAGCAGAATATGAATTATTATGGTATGAAAGGGCCACAAGGTCTAAAAAGATCCACCTGACAAACAACTGCCTACCAGTATTGAAACTACCAAAAAATGACAAGAGCTCGACTGAAGCGACATCCAGTACCCGCTGGCCTCTCGTAGACCTTTAATACCATAATAATAATTCATATTCTGCTGCATATTAATAGCAGAATTGTATATAATTGCTGGTGCTGGCTTCACGAGTAGTGAGTGCGCGTGCGTTTGAGTCTGTGTGTGGGGGGCGCGGGCGGGGGGAGAGCTTACATATCGGCGTGCAGCACACGACGAGGGGGGAGGGGTGGGAAGGGGATGGGCGGGGAGGGCGGGGAAGGCGGGGAGGGGCGTGGAGGGGCGTGGAGGGGCGGAGGGACGAGATCTGGTACCCGGCGATAAGAGCGGAACGCCGGGCCGCACCGTATCAACACGTCATCGATCACTTTTCACCCTCATGACAGACGCTCCCCAGTCAGCAGGAGCCACACACCTACGCACCCATATCATCGATACCGTCATAACACACACCATGATAACACACAGCGTCATAACACACAGCATCATAACATGCACTGTCATAACACACACCATTATAACACACAGCATCATAACATGCACTGTCATAACACACCCATCATAACACACACCATCATAACATGCACTGTCATAACACACACCATCATAACACACACCATCATAACATGCACTGTCATAACACACACCATCATAACACACACCATCATAACACACACCATCATAACATGCACTGTCATAACACACACCATCATAACACACACCATCATAACACACACCATCATAACAAACACTGGCATAACACACACTGGCATAACACACAGCATCATAACGCACATTGTCATAACACACACCGCCATAACACACACTGTCATAACAGACACTGCCATAACACACACTGTCATAGCACACACCTCCATAACACACAGTCATAGCACACACCTTCATAACACACACTGTCATAGCACACACCTCCATACCACACACTGTCATAACACACACCGCCATAACACACACTGTCATAGCACACACCTCCATTACACACACTGTCATAACACACACTGTCATAACAAACACCACCATAACACATACTGTCATAACAGAAACCGCCATAAGACACACAGTCATAGCACACACTGTCATAGCACACACCTCCATAACACACACTGTCATAACACACACCGCCATAACACACACTGTCATAACACATACCGCCATAACACACACTGTCATAGCACACACCTCCATAACACACACTGTCATAGCACACACCTCCATAACAAACACCACCATCACACACACTGTCATAACACACCCCACCATAACACACACCATCATAACACATACTGTCATAACACACACTGTCCTAACACACACTGTCATAACACACACTGTCATAATAAACACCACCATAAGACACACTGTCATAACATTAGGTACTCCAAAGTGATTTTTTGTTTCAACAGGTCAGTATTACAAGTTATATATATGTACAGATCTTTTAATCGGATCTCAATGATATAAAAATCATTTAGATCGACTGAATAGCTGCAAAGTTATGAGTGTTTAAAGATTCATTGTTTTATCCCGATTTGTGCACATTTCCAAGTTAGCAAAATCTTGGTTTTTAGGGTCTCACCTGGAAGCTATTTTGCATATGATCTGTCCAATATTAAAGAATCTCATTCTGTATAGTACACATAAGAAGCTCAATTTTTTTACAGACCATCACTGTTAGTATTCTTTCTAAAATTTCATGTCAAACTTGCTAAATTCCTTAATTTCCAGCAACCACCAATAATAAATTCAGTTAAATTAAGGAAAATAACTTAAATCCCATTCTAATTGTCCTATCATTAATCTTTATACAACAAATAACCAGAATTAGAAGCTCTACATGATGACATAATTTGATCAGAGAAAGAAAGACATAATTCACTTTTAGGCACATTCTTGCAGCAGTCACTTCTCAGACCAATCTTGATGCGCATGATATAAATCTCAACCAAATATTCTTCTGATTAGGTAGAGGAAGACTTGCCCTTTCTGATGATATAATTTTCAGCACGATCCTGATCAATTTTCAAGGAGGATTGATGTCTTAATGTTTTCACTCCTTCAGTTCAATCAAATTGTGGTGGGGGGTGGGGGGTCAAGGTGGGTCAAGGCGGGTCAAGGCGGGACAAGGCGGGTCAAGGCACGCCCGAGCCTTGCCAGGCCTCATCCCGAAACAGGATGCGCCGCGCGTTGGTAGTTTGGTGACTTGTTAGTAAGGGCGGCCAGGGTGATCGATAAGTGTCGTGTTGGTGCGACGGGCCCCACGTGACGGCGCGCCGTATAATAGCGTGTGGGGACGCAGCGGACCGACTGACAGCCACCTATCTTTGAACGCTCAGGGCCCCCGGGAAGCGGGGGAGGGAGGCCCGTCCCTATACACGGCCACCCGGCCTTGTCCCAGCAGCCCTCCACGCACACCCACCTCCACTCTCACCGCCCCCCCCCCACTACCCCAACCCCTCCACACACATCCAACACACACACACCCAACACACACAACACACACAACACACCCAACACACACCCAGCACACCCAACAAACACAACACACACGCACAACACACACAACACCCCCCCAACACACACAACACAGACAACACACACAACACACACCCAACACACACAACACACACAACACACACCCAACACACACAACACACACAGCACACCCAACACACACCCAGCACACCCAACAAACACAACACACACGCACAACACACACAACACCCCCCCAACACACACAACACACACAACACACACAACACACCCAACACACACCCAACACACACAACAAACACACCCAACACACCCAACACACCAAACACACCAAACACACCAAACACACCAAACACACCCAACACACCCAACACACCCAACATGCACACCACACCCAACATGCACCCAACAACACACCCAACACACACCCAACACACACACCACTCCCAACACACCCAACACACACCACACACCCAACACACCCAACATACCCAACACACCCAACACACCCAACACACCCAACGCACCCAACAGACCCAACACACCCAACACACCCAACATACCCAACACACCCGACACACCCAACAATCCCAACACACCCACCACACACCCAACACACCCAACACACACCCAACACACACCCAACACGCACACCACACCCAACACACCTAACACACTCAACACACCCAACACACCCAACACACCCAACACACCCACACACATCCAACACGCACCCAACACACACCCAACACACCCACACACAACACCAACACCCAACACCAACACCCAACACACACCCAACACACACCCAACACACTCAACACACCCAACACACCCAATACACTCAACATACCCAATGCACCCAGCACACCCAGCACACCCAACACATCCAGCACACCCAACGCACCCAGCACAGGCAACACACCCAACACACCCAACACCCCCAACACACCCAACACACCCAACACACCCAACACACCCAACACACACCCAACACACACCCAACGCGCACACCACTCCCAACACACCCAACACACCACACACACCCCACACACACATCCAACACACACACACCCAACACACATGCAACACATCCAACACATCCAACACACTCAACACACCACCCCCACACACACCCCACACACACATCCAACACACACACACCCAACACACATCCAACACACACATCCAACACATCCAACACATCCAACACATCCAACACACCCAACACACCACCCACACACACACATCCAACACACCACCCACACACACACACATCAAACACACACACATCCAACACACCCACCACACACACGCTGATACACACAGCCTTGCCTGACCGAACTGAACCGGAAGCTTAACGCGAAATGAGTCCTTTTTAGAAAGTGTGTACCACATATTTTGGTTTCCGCATTGTATATGTTGCTGGTAACATATGTAATTATTACAGAAACGGCACCCAACCGGCCTGCCATAATTGACTGTTACATTTGCATTATGTCACCCTGACTACGACTTGATCATATGGAACAAACAAGCCTGTAACTGTCACTTGATCGAGATCAACACGAGAGAGAAGATCCAATTGCTTATTACTGCCGCTGATTGCCCTTCCCGGATCCAATATGCCACCCAGGAAAGGAAGATTCTCCAAGGAAATGCTGCGTACCGCAGAATCAACACCATTTGTAATTTCTGAACTAGACAAGACAGAAGCAAGTACATCGTCCCATCGGCACTCAGGGATCTCGACGGAACCGTCCGGTGTAAATGAGCTATGTGGTAACGACCTGATTCGGCTAATTGAGACCAGTAATGCGTCTCTACTGGCGAAGTTAGCCACTGTGGAACGTACCTTAGCCGAATTACAACCAGGACCACGTCAAGACGGGAATCAAGCGGCTGCTCCAACTGATGAACGGATGCATGCAGGACGTGGACGGGATGCCGTTCGTCACAAGAAGCGCCATGCACCGGTGGCGCCATCTTCCGATTCGTCGCCATCACCAAGTGACCAGGAGGACGGTACAGCCAGTGACGAGGATTCAACGACGTCACGACGACATTGGAGAAAGCGTCGTAGTCGAAAGCGTCGACACTCATCGACAGAATCATCAAGCTGTTCGTCTCGGGAGGATTTGTTACGGGATCTCTTGCATTCAGTGCATAGCAAGAAACGGGCATCTAAACGGGGTAAGCACAAACTACTGCCCCATAAATTTGTGGTCAGGGAGGGCAAGAAAAATAGGGTAAAGCAGGGGGATGCCAAATGGCATGAGTACTTATTAGCATTGTTTCGTATGACCCAGTCTGCTGCCACGCCGTCATCGTGGACCGAACCAATAATGAAACACGTCCAAGATATTTTGGAGATGGCAGAAAGTTGGGAATGGTCGACGTGTTTAGGTTTTTCTGAGAAAGTTTTCCAAATGGTTGATGACAAACGGTTGAAATCGGGCTGGGAAGACTACCCGGCCATTAAGGATGTTCAGAGAGATTTGTTTGGGACAGGAGTGAGGGTGAAAGCGGTTGCTAAGGCTCCAGGAGGGTCGGGTAGACAGAGTAGGGATGCATATGATCGACTGAGTGATGGCCCTATTTGCACCATTTGGAATACGGGAAAAGATTGTGGGTATTCTGAGACGCACGGTTCGCCTCCTCGCCGTTACTGTCACATATGTGGTTGGTGTGCATTTAAACGAGGATATAAGGCAAATCATAGGGAACTGGACTGTCGGTTTAAGTCTCGTTCATCGGCGCCTAAAACAGCAGTCGGGTCAAAAACTACTAACACGGGTTTTTAGATACGGGATCTATTGTGTCGTGGCTGCCTGTCAGTCCCCAGCCGGTGGGAGGCCTGTCTAGTGGTATGCCTCTCCGCATGTCATTGAATTGTACGACTAAACCTATTATTAGTAAGGTGTGCCGTGTGTGTTCCGTGTCGGGGGTTATGTCCAGTCCGTCTAGTGTAGCGGTGCGGACGCGACCGCCTGATACGGGGATACGCCCTAAGATATTGCACGTAAATAATGATCCTTATATTGATATTGCCCCCGGCCCTACCGACTTGGAGAGCCGTGGGCCTCAGTCCCCGCATATGTCGCTCACTGATTCAATTGATACAGGTACTGCCACCTTGCCTACCGTTCGGTTAGTGCATACTGGTAACCCATTGTTTAATGATACTACGGCACGGCTAAGCGGGCCGCTGTTGACCGACACCACTGGGTCCCATGATCTGACACCCCCATTACATAAGGTTATAGTTGTAGTTGATACTGTTGATCATATTGACCCTGTTGTCCCTTACTTGCGTCGCCCGCTCGGTCGATGTATTTCTGAGGGTTCCGTGCCCATTTCTTCACCACTGGTTTCCTCTGGCGCTCCAATAGCTTTCCCGGGTTCACAGGCTCTGAGCTATCGTCATGTCAGACCCCCGGTCGATCGCTTGGTCGAGGTTCCAGCTTCTCTGACGGTCAGCCGTCATAGTGTACTCCCAGGCTACACTAATCTTAATGACCTCTGGGTCAATACTGTCCTGTCTCCTGGTCACACTACTGACTCTCTGGCCGAATCGGTCGTCTCTTCGTCTCCATTGCTTCCTAGGGTATTGATGAATGATCCGGCTGTGCAGCCTTCGCGTTGTAGGTTTGAGCAGCCCCCAAGTGATCTCTCAACCCAGGAGCATGGGTCTTTTACTGACGTATCAGCCCCTATTTCGGGTCTTTCCTCTAACATTTTAGTGCCACTAGGCGCCCGTCAGGCTGACGAGTATACTCCACCCTGTCCCCATGTTGTGTCACTAACCGCTGATGTTGTCCCCGCCGCCGTGCAGGCTCACAGTGCGGTCTTTTGCCCGTTGGGGCCGTTTGAGTTTAAACCGTTGTTGTTGCCTTTTTGGCCCACTGTTACCCCTCTTGGGACCTCTAGTTATTTTGATATATATACCGCTGTTAGACACACTGGACTGCCCAACTATTTGGCAGCTAAAATCCCAGTCCCATCGGGCCTGCACATCCCGGCCTGGAGGTTTCTGCTGGAGGGGTACCATGATCAGTTGTTGGTTGATTATTTAGAATTTGGGTGGCCTAGTGACTACTCTTCAGTTAAGATCCCGGTTCCTACGTTTGTAAATCATAAAGAACTTCCTGAGTATAGCGTATGGATTAAACGGTATGTGTCTAAAGAGCTCGCCTGCAATGCACTGCTGGGTCCGTTCGATTGCCCGCCTTTTACTCCTTGGGCTCAGGTCAGCCCCATTATGACTAGAGCAAAGAAGAATACGCTTGAGCGGCGGATCATCGTCAACCTCAGCTACCCCAAGGGACGTAGTGTGAATTCAGGAATTAGTAAGGGTTTCTTTCAAGGTGTTAAGTGTTCTTTTAAATTACCCAACATTATGGACGTAGCTGTAGAGGTCACTCTACTGGGTCGTGGTTGCTATGTCTGGTCCGTTGATCTAGCTAGGGCTTATCGACAGCTTCGAACGTGTCCGCTCAGCGTCCCCCTTTTTGGCATTTGCGTTGATTCCCAGTTATACTTTGATATCGCCCTCCCTTTTGGATGCCGTACATCCAGCCTGGCTTGCGCCAGGACCAAGCAAGCGGTCTCCTTCTTGATGAATCAAGAAGGCTTTTTTACATTATGCTATCTAGACGACTTCGTGGGAGTGGCTAGTAACATTGACGAAGCTAGTAAAGGTTATCGACGGATTGTAGCCCTGCTGGCCCAGCTAGGCTTGCAGTTATCGCTGCACAAATGTACACCCCCTACTACAGATATGATCTGGTTAGGTTATCGGGTTAATACCACATTGATGGAGTTATCCATCCCGAAAGAGAAGCTACTGGACGTCATCTCTGAATGCTATGTTTGGAGGGTCGGTGCTTCAGTCACAAGGAAGAATGTACAACAATTGGTTGGCAGGCTCCAATGTATAGCTAGATGTATAACGTCCGCTAGACGCTTTATGAACAGGGTGCTGGATTTTTTTAGGGAAACGCCGTTTGTTGGTCGTACCACCGTGTCGATCGATTTGGTACGGGATGACCGCTGGTTCATCCGCTATGCCGAAACAACCAACGGTTTGATTTTGTTAAGACCTTTTCCAAAAAACCACTGGGTGATCGAATGTGACTCGTCTTTACTTGGGGGCGGGGCCTTTTCAGTCACAAATTTTTTCTCCGAACGCTATCCTGCAGAGTTGTTATCCGTTGGTTACCATATCTCCCATCTTGAAGCCCTTAATTTAATTGTAGCGCTCCGCGAACTAACACCTTTACACCCCGAACAGTTCTTAATAGTTATTAACACTGACAATGAAACCTCACAGCAGGTCCTCTTCACTGGGAAGGGCAGGGACCCGTTTCTGTGTGCATGTGCACGGGAGTTGTGGAGATTTGCCGATCTCAATAGTTGCGAAATTAGAGTCACCCATAAACCCGGTAAATCCTTAGTGTTGGCTGATGCCCTTAGTCGGAGCTACTTCGATAACCCTGCGTATGCCAGATCGAAAAAATTATGCTTCGAACTGGGTTTGTCCCGGATCCGTGTTAACCATGATATTTCTGTATTTGATAAAGACCTTTGATGCCGCCATAACACTTTCCTTTCACGTTCAGTATGTCTCACTGTAGTCTTTCTTTTATTTGCCCTCAACTACAGCTCGACATACTGACCTGCACCACACTGTCCAAATGCTTTTCAGGCACGGGTTATCGGAAGGTACATGGCGCAACAAATGCACCCAGTTTGATAAATTTTGTGAGTTCTGTAAACAATTTAAGGTTAATAAGAAATCTCCAAAACAATATGATCTGATGTTGTACCTCGCTCATTTAGCAAGTAGCCTTAGGTCACCAAGTGCGGTGAATAATTACTTCAGTGGCGCAAAAACATATATTATGATGTTGGGGGGACGAACTAAGGAATTTGACTCATACTGTGTTGGGCTAGTGAAGAAAGACGTGCTAAATGTAAAAAATGTTGCTGTATCAAGAGTGTTTCCATTAAAAGTCACGCACGTTATGCAGATGTTCAGATATTTTAAAAAACTAGGGCCACATGGCCGAGTGTTGAATGTGGCATTGATAATTGGATACTTCACATTACTAAGGCAATCTAATTTATTTTCCTCGGAGTCCCCCTGCGATCCGGGGCACTATCTGACAGGTGCAGACATACGTAGCCACAAGCGGTCGCTCAAGGTGCGCGTCCGGTCCACCAAGACGACACGCCAGGAAAGCCAAACCTACTACGTACGGCTGCCAGAAATCCCTAGCTCCATCTGCTGCCCCGTGCGTCTCTGGAGACAGTACAAGGCCGTAACTCCCATCTCCAAGTCCGGTCCAGCCCTGCTGCTGTGCTCTGGGGAGCCCTTGACAGCTCGCCTTTTCCTGCTCGCACTCAGGTTGGCAGGTGATAAGTGTGGGCTTCAAGGTAAGAAGATTACGGCCCACAGTCTCAGGCGGGGGGCAGCTAGAGAGTGTGCGGAAGCTGGAGTCCCGTTGGAACAGGTTCAAGAACTTGGCAACTGGCGGTCGTCCTGCATTTTTAATTATGTGAATAAGCGTAGCTTCAAAGCAGGTCCCTCAGCACTCGCTTCGCTTTTTGGCTGAGTGCTGAGGCCCCTATTAACTCTGCTGTTGTGAACTTGACCAGAACTCTGGAGTGTTCGGTATTTATTAATAATTATTGTATGTATAGATTATGCATATTTGTTAATTCATGCGTCGTTAGTATGTTAATGATTAATTCTGGGATGTAAAAAATGTTATTCATAATAATAATAAAATTTTATTGGCCCACAAACTGAGGTCGCTGTGTTCTGTTACTTAATTGTATATGTTGCTGGTAACATATGTAATTATTACAGAAACGGCACCCAACCGGCCTGCCATAATTGACTGTTACATTTGCATTATGTCACCCTGACTACGACTTGATCATATGGAACAAACAAGCCTGTAACTGTCACTTGATCGAGATCAACACGAGAGAGAAGATCCAATTGCTTACCATCCCTCCCTCCCTGCTGAGTGCTGAGGCCCCTATTAACTCTGCTGTTGTGAACTTGACCAGAACTCTGGAGTGTTCGGTATTTATTAATAATTATTGTACGTATAGATTATGCATATTTGTTAATTCATGCGTCGTTAGTATGATTAATTCTGGGATGTAAAAAATGTTATTCATAATAATAATAAAATTGTATTGGCCCACAAACTGAGGTCGCCGTGTTCTGTTACTTAATTACATTGTTAACGATTTTACCTATTTTTGGAAGAGTAGTAAGTCTAATAGTTATTGCTGGCTCTGTTGTTTCTTAAGTATGTTTGTAATACTCACTCATACTCATCTGCTTCTGATTTTGTTAGGCTTATAAGCCTGTATCAGGTCGATGCATGTCAATATTTGATTTACTAGGATTAAACGCATCGAGTACCGGATGTATGCAATATTGCAGCCCCCTCCAATGCTTATCCAGTCTGCCTTTGAAGGCATTGATGGAAGGCGCTTCTATGACATGTTCAGGCAGTGTGTTCCAGGCATTTACTATCCTGTTACTGAAGAATAGCTGTCTGACTGGTTTTATTGCTCTTTCCTTCTTCAGCTTGTATCGATGACCCCTAGTTTTACAGTTTGCCAGCTTCAGGTATCTAGCATCAACCGCATATCTTCCAGTGACGTGTTTGAATGCTTCTATTATGTCTCCCCTGGCCCTTCGGTAGTATAAGCTGGGTAGGTTGAGAATCCTGAGACGTTCTTCGTATGGTAGTCCTCTTATCGTTGGTGATAACTTTGTAGCACGTCTCTGTACACTCTCGATCATTGACATGTCCTTCTTGAAATTTGGTGTCCAAGCCGTGTTGCCATACTCAAGGTGCGGCCGGATCAGTGACGTGTACAGTGTCTTCACCGTGTCATTGTCTAGATATGTGTACGAGCGGCGTATCATGCCTAGAAGCTTGTTCGCTTTGTTCACCTTTTGTTCACTGTGATATGAGAAGGTGAGTCCGGGGTCCATGTATATGCCAAGATCTTTCTCTAGTTCTGTCACTTGGAGCTGGACTTTTTCTCCATCTTGGTCCATGCAGTAACTGAGATTTTCATTTCTGTTACCCAGGTGCATGACCTTGCACTTCTGTGCATTGGAACATAGTTGCCACAGGTTGGCCCAGTCTTCAAGTGCAGTTAAGTCTTTTTGTAGCGCCTGTTGATCTTCAGCACTACATGTACTTAATCTATTCCACTAAATGTATCCAAAGTATGGTTATATGATTTGGTGCCCGTGTGAAAATGTGAAAATTAGGATATTGAAACCACGAATCTACCCAAAAAATAATTGCACAACTTTTTGTATGTAAAACAATCTTTTTTCGCTTAACTGTAATCAATGAAATCTTGCTTGAATTTGTTGTGATGTTATGGATGTGTGGTAAAATGGTGTTGTCGATGGATGTTACCCAGTTAATTTTAACACCTTCTCAACTTGTAAAATATAAAAATCAAAAAGTGAGAGAAAGAAATTGCAGCTTTCACATATCCACAACATGTGTATGCCTTCATATGCACATGGATTCTGCTATTATTTGGGATGTTTTCACTTTTGCTTTCCATGTCATGAAAGTGGTGTACAGTTTGTGAGAATGACCTATATAGCAGCTCCAGGCTCCAGTCAGACTGAACATATGTTTGCAGGTGTGTTTGGTTTTTTGTTTGTTTTGCTGGTGTTTTTTAATTCTTCTGGTAAATAATATTTATTGCTTGAATAAGTGTATGTGTCGTCGGCAACTACATTGGCATTCCAGTTCCGGAAAGTCCAGATGGGTCACACAAATTTGATTTAAATGCAATTAAAGTCGCTATTTCAGTGTAGTAGTGTGCACTGACCTCTCAGCGATGGCCGAATCGATAGCGCGCGGGCCTCGCGTTTGAGAGATCGGGAGTTCGGTTCTCGGTCAACTCAAATCAATGACTTATAAAGATTGACACTTGTCGCTTCCTAGTACTCAGCATTAATAGGATATGGCAAGGACTGGTTGGCTCAGTGTCAGGATAATGTGAGTGAGTGGAATATAGGGTCAGGGTGCCGGCGGCCTGATTTCCCAGTTGGGCAACACTATAAAGTCGCCATGAGTCCGCACTGTCACAAGTCGGTACCCGTCCTTATATGACCTTAGATGTTGCAAAGACAACAACCAACCAACCTCTCAGGCACGGATTCAAATCCACACTTCCTGCCATTCTCAAGACTAGTAGTATGCTAACCAATACACTACCTAAAGGGGCTATCACACTACGACGTATGGCCTTAGCGTATGAAGACGTATGCGATTTTCGACCAACACATCGGCATACGGCATCACATGTTATGTATACATTGGGCATATGGCGGGTATGCTCGGGATACAGCATTATAGGTCGTCTTACGTCGGCGTGAGTTGAGCTGCTCAAAATTGTTTGTGCATGTTCAAAATTGTCAACATATGTCGACGTGTGCCCCATACATTGAACGTACATTGCATGTATGTTTGGGATATGAGGGCATATTTTGGGAGTATGTTAGGGATACGTTGGAATATGTGTGTACGTTGTGTGGATGCCCATTTTTATCCCTTGCAGCGCGAAAAGTTTGGCGTATGCCACACTATTTTGATTTGGAATTTATTTCGACACGTTACGCACACACCAGCGCCATACGTTGTAGTGTGACAGGGCCCTTCCTGATCCAATCGCCCTTGCCTGAGAGGTCAGTGCAGCCTACTATACACGTCTCCCTGGAAATATAAGTCTTTCACATGGTTTATCTCCATAATTCATTGAATGCTTACAATTAGATATATAGGCAGGGTAGATAGCATGTCACTTGTACAGGATCCTAGCTACTAAGTGTTTAATTGGAGACATTGGGAATATATCTTTAAGCAAAGCGTTTCATTTTGCACATAGTGGGAATGTATCATTAAACTAATTGTTCAATTGGAGATATTTGGATTGCCTCTTTGAACTAAATGCTTAATCGGAGATATCGATAATGTATCTAAAGTAACTCCTTAATTGGAGATATTGATAATGTATCTAAAGTAACTCCTTAATTGGAGATATTGGGAATGTATATTTAAACTAACAGCTTAATGGGAGATATTGATAATGTATCTAAAGTAACTCCTTAATTGGAGATATTGGGAATGTATATTTAAACTAACAACTTAATTGGAGATATTGATAATGTATCTAAAGTAACTCCTTAATTGGAGATATTGGGAATGTATATTTAAACTGACAGCTTAATTGGGGATATTGATAATGTATCTAAAATAACTCCTTAATCAGAGATATTGATAATTTATCTAAAGTAAGTCCTTAATTGGAGATATTGATAATGTATCTAAAGTAACTCCTTAAATGGAGATATTGATAATGTATCTAAAGTAACTCCTTAAATGGAGATATTGATAATGTATATTTAAACTAACAGCTTAATTGGAGATATTGATAATGTATTTAAAGTAACACCTCAGTCAGAGATATTGATAATGTATCTAAAGTAACTCCTTAATTGGAGATATTGATAATGTAAATTTAAACTAACAGCTTAATTGGAGATATTGATAATGTATCTAAAGTAACTCCTTAATCGGAGATATTGATAATGTATCTAAAATAACTCCTTAATCGGAGATATTGATAATGTATCTAAAGTAACTCCTTAATCAGAGATATTGGGAATGTATATTTAAACTAACAACTTAATTGGAGATATTGATAATGTATCTAAAGTAACTCCTTAATTGGAGATATTGGGAATGTATATTTAATCTGACAGCTTAATGGGAGATATTGATAATGTATCTAAAGTAACTCCTTCATCAGAGATATTGGGAATGTATATTTAAACTAACAACTTAATTGGAGATATTGATAATGTATCTAAAGTAACTCCTTCATCAGAGATATTGGGAATGTATATTTAATTGACGCTTAATGGGAGATATTGATATGTATTAAAGTAACTCCTTCATCAGAGATATTGGGAATGTATATTTAAACTAACAACTTAATTGGAGATATTGATAATGTATCTAAAGTAACTCCTTCATCAGAGATATTGGGAATGTTTTTTTAAACTAACAACTTAATTGGAGATATTGATAATGTATCTAAAGTAACTCATTAATTGGAGATATCGATAATGTATGAGCCTGTCTTGACATGTTCTTGCCGGTGTGAAACCTCTGTTTGCTCCCCGAGAGAGTGCCACTGGTAACTTGCAAAAGCCAGCAGCACTTCAACACTTTTGCAGGCAGCTTTCATGAAATGTAATACTCGAACGGACGGGGCTGTCCTCTATGAAAGATCTTCTGATCAAAAAGAATCTCCGATGGACTGGACACCTCATGAGGATGTCATCAGACAGGCTACCAAAGCAGATCCTCTATTCTCAACTGTCTTCTGGCTACAGAAAGAGAGGGCACCCTCATCTCCGGTTCAAGGATACCATCAAGAGAAACCTGAAGCTGAGAGACATTAAGACCGACTCATGGACACACAGCAGAGAGCTAAATGGAGAGCAGCAGTCAAGTAATGAAAGCAGTCTTTGTGATGATAATGTATCTAAAGTGACTCCTTAGTCGGAGATATATTGATAATGTATCTAAAGTGACTCCTTAATTGGAGATATTGATAATGTATCTAAAGTAACTCCTTAATCGGAGATATGGGGAATGTATATTTAAACTAACAGCTTAATTGGAGATATTCGGAATGCCGTCCTGATATGACCTTAGCTGTTGCTAGGACATAAAACAACAACAAACAAGCTTAATGAGAGATATTGGGAATGTATCTTTTAAATAAATGCTTAATGGGAGATATTGGGAATGTATATTTAAACTAACTGCCTATTCGGAAATATTGGGAGAGTATCTTTAAACTAACTGCTTAATCGGAGATATTGGGAAAGTATCCTAAGTTAGAGTAACACCAGACGGCATGGCCGAATGAATTGACCATCCATCTCCCGTTTTGGTAGATCGTGGGATTCGGACTCAAGAGTTTGAACCCTGGTCGAGTCAAACCAATGACTTAAAAATTGATACTTGTTGCTTCCTAGCCAGGCGCTTGGCATTATCAGGACAAGGCAAGGACTGGTTGGCTCAGTGTCAGGATAATGTGACTGAGCGGGATATCAGGTCATGGTGCTGGTGTGCTCGTCTCCCAGTTGGGCAGCACTATAATGTTGCCATGAGTGTGCAATGTCACAAGTCGGTACCCGTCCTGATATGACCAACCATCCTTAGCGTAGTAACTGGTACAGATGGATGAGTGGCTTGTTTACTTATTGGTCATGGCTTTCAACATGTGTTCATTTGACGCAGAATGACAAGTGAGTCCACCGAGCACCCCTCTCCAGGGTCAGCCAGCCTGCCGCATTCTCATTGGCTGCTACAATTCCTCCCCTTTCCGCCATCGGACCTATCCCCTCCGGCCAGCACTGCGACACTTCGCAGTGAGCTGGTGGCCCAAGCAAACTTTCCACCAACCCACCCATCTACATGTCGCTGAGTTGTAACTGTGTTATTGTTTTCCAACATATTGCCACTACCCGAAGGCTTGTATTGGGTTTCAACTGCGCCCGGCATAAAATATTCTGTTTACCTGAACTACCGCTTTCTTCGACTTATTTCGCAGAATCTATTATAATATTAAACTGCCTGTGTCTATTTTCAGCATTTGAATAATCTTTATTTAAAGTGTAGTTTTATATTTTACATAAACACGGTTGACATAAGGGGTGCTGGTCTACTAATATTCTATCGTTCCTAAATTTATATGTGTTTTACACCTGCACAACTCTTCTTCTTCTTCTTTCCATTCGCCTTCAATTACACTTGTAGCCCAGTTCTCATAATAAAATTGACAGTCCTCTGTAGCACATCTGCAGCCCCGTACAGCTTCTCCTGCAAGTCAGTGGGAGCTGGCCATATCTCTTCCCTCAGTGAGTGATGGTTCAAGCAGCTCTGTAGGATATGCACAACTCAATTTCATTTCCTTCTTACCGTTAATTAGAAATTTGCCATCCTTCTTCCCATGTTATCCTAAAAAACTCTTTTTTAATCAGTTCACAGCCAATTCTGTTGCCTGGCAACAATATGCACGGTCGTGATTCCGTCGATAAATACTAATATGGCACCTGACTTAATTCATGATTATAAAATGTTGTTTGGAAGCCTGGGGGGGGGGGGAGGTTGGGAAAGCTCACATTTATAATAAGATCAATGAGGGGCTCTCTGAGAACCCACTCTCCAGGTTGCAAGTTGGTTGGTTGGTTGGTTGTTGGAGCTTTACATCCTGGCAACATCTAAGGTCATATCAGGAAGGGTACCGACTTGTGACAGTGTGCACTCATGGCAAAATTATAAATGTTTACCTTCATGCAAATATTATATAAGCAGTGAAGGTGAATCTATTGTGTGCTGATTCTGGAAGGTTCTATGGTACAGCTAGAGCGGCTTGGAGCCCTGTTGCTTGTTGGGGCAGGTAAGCAAGGCAGCTGGTCAGCAAATGCTTCCTGTCCTACACCAGTTGGTAACTTCTACCTGAATTTTTCTTTAAGTAGAACAGCTAAGTAAAACAGCTAAGTAAATTTGCATATTTACATTATATGACTCTTGTCCTTATTGTGTTTTATTATTATTATTACTATCACTACTTAGCGCAGATACTAGTGTTGCCCCACTGGGAAATCAGGCCACTGGCACCATGACCTGATAACTCACTCAGACACATTATCCTGACACTCAGCTAACCAGTCCTTGCCCTATCCTATTAATGCCAAGCGCCAGGCTAGGAGGCGGCAAGTATCAATTTTATAGTCATTGGTTTGACTTGACAGGGAACCAAAATCCTGACCTTCCACATAGGAGGCCCGCGCTCTACCGATTAGGATACCACACCGTGTACCAGGTGGCAGCACCTTAAACTAGGTCAACGTATTTCCCGGAAAAAGACTAGTGTTGCATGTTGATGAGGATCTCGCTGTATTTTAATTTTGAATAGAAAGGGTTGTGGAATACGTAGAGGACCTGGACTGGAGTTCTCATATTGAAGGTACACCGGGATGGGGATTGTTTTACAATAACAACTCCACACATAACTTACCTGGTACAGTGGTAGGTCTTTTTGTTGTTTATGCTGTGTTTACACTGTCCATCACACATAGCCGGACGAGCCCCGGATTTTGAGCCGGACCACCCACGGACCAACGGCCCGGACTGTCCCGGAACGCCAGGGATAAAATCACTGTTTTCGTTGACTTTTGCCTCGCAGTCACACTTTCCCGGATGAGCCCCAGACGAGCCCTGGACTGCCCCGTACCACCCCGGACTGCCCCCGGACTGGGCCGGCCCGGCCCCGGACGAGGCTGGACCACCCCCGGACTGCCCCAGACCACCCCCGGACTATCCCGGATCACCCCTGGACTATCCCGGATCACCCCCAGTCTTACTGGGGCAGTCCGGGAGTGGTCCGTGGCTAGGCCGGGGGTAGTCCTGGATAGTCCGGGGATTGTCCGGGTCAAACCGTGGCTCAAAATGACCCCATACCACCCCCGGACAGGCCCGGTCCACCCTGGAACACCCCCGGAATAACCGGACCACCCCCGGATCAGGCCGGATCAGGCCGGATTGAGCCCAGATCGCAAAATTCCCCGGACCACCCGGATGTTTTAAACATTTTAAAACATCCGGGGCTGAGCCCAGACAGCGCCGGACGAGCCACGGATCAGGCCGGATCAGGGGGTGTTGGCATGGATGAGCCACGGATCACCCCGGATAGCCCCGGACCACCCCGGATGGCGGTCCGGGGCTCGTCCGGCCCCTGATCCGGGTATGTGTGACTGGGGCTTAAGCTCGAGTTGTCGGGCTTGTTTTCAATGCTGGCCAGTTGTAGTAGTGGTTTAATCTTATCACACAGTAGGAGGTGATAAAATGTTTTTGTTTCTCACACAGGTGATTATTTAGTATTTGTAGTTAAGTGCGGTGCAGGTCTTGCGGTGTGGTAGTGGGTTTGTTTGTTTGTTGTTGTTTTACGTCCTAGCAACATCTATGGTCATATCAGGACGGTTACCGACTTGTGACAGTGTGCACTCTTGGCAACATTATAGTGCTGCCCCACTGGGAGACCAGGCCACCAATACCATGACCTGATATCCCACTCAGTCACATTGTGGGTTTTCGGAGGATCTGGTCATGCTCCACTGTCCCACAAGACTTCAACAGGCGCGGTGGCCGAATCGGTAGAGCGCGGGCTTCGCGTGCGGGAGATCGGAAGTTCGGTTCCATGCCGAGGCAAACCAATGACTTCAAAATTAATAGGATACGGCATGGACTGGTTATCTCAGTGTCAGGATAATGTGACTGAGTGGGATATCGGGTCATGGTGCCCCCTGATTTCCTGGTGGGGCAGCACTATAAAGTTGCCATGAGTGTGCACTGTCACAAGTTTGTACCCATCCTGATATTGCCTTAGATGTTGCCAGGATGTAATACTCCAACAACCAACCAACATGGACAAGCCGTAGAAATAGTACGCAGAAGATGCTACTTCAAAATTAACAAAGATTAAAGTTGCATGGTACGATTGTATAAATATAATTTTCAAAACTAAAACACTGACCTACATTTGATACTACATATCTAACTTAGATACTGGTTCCCACACTAATCAATTGGTGCTGTATTTATGGAATAAATCCAATTTGACAAGAATGTATGTTCACACCCGGCTAAAGGAAAGCCATGTGCCTCAGAACTCACTCTCTGAGATGCATGTCAATCTTGTGACCTCTTTGTGGCTCTCGGTGGTCATGGCCTAGTTGCATCATGTTTCAGACAACTATGTAATGATGGCGAGATTGGAAATAGTGTCACAACTTTAGCTTCCAGCCCGGGAGTTTCGGCAAGCTTGCCAAAATTATTTTGAATGCGTTTACTTCAAATATCTTCAAAATGAGTTTGCAGTCATCAAAACCACTTCAGGGTAATGGTAATTAGATCATAACAATCAATTTAATATATTTATCTCAAAAAGCTTGCGAAAACTCACAAGCCATCGGACCATGCAACTTGAAGACATTTTAATTAAAGCTGCCTTGTCCGATGAAGCATCAAATTTTCACAACCAAAACACTCAAGTAGATTTCATTCTACATATCTAATTTAGATACTGAGGCACTTATTAAAAATGTGTTGCCACATAGAAGGGCATAATGAACTAATTTAATAGAACTTATTACTGCCTAGACCTATTGGCATGCTTGCCAAAATTAATTTCACACTTGTATATCAAATATCTCGAAAGTTAGTCATTTAAAATCAAAGTTACTTCACACTGAACTAAGGTAGATTATACCAACCATGTCATACTTTTTTCTTTTTTCTTTTTGGTGGTAAATATGTTTATTCTGCTGAATAAGTCTGTTGTCAGTGCCGAAGGACTGGTCTTCCAGCAATTTTTCAATTCAGGGTTGTTTACACAAAAGGAATATATAATAAGGTATACAATAACTGTTGAATACACAATTCGCAGCATGTAACACAATGAAATTCTGTAACCAAAAGTTCCATAGCAATATGGTAACAGTAGTGTCATATAACTAGATCAATATTCGTCAGATCAATGTGAGTATTTACATAGTATTTAGAATGTAAGCAGAAGTTATCTTCTGTATTCAGTTGGTAAAGTTGTAATAAGTTTTAATGTTCAGTTGCAGTTTAATGTTCAGTTGCAGTTAGGCAAGCGGTATATAAATCAGAAACATTACAAGAATCCAAAACCATCGGACTATGCAACTTTATTTAATAAACAAAGATAATCTTTAATCTCGGGACTCCAAGCTATCATCAAACTAGCGTGGTTGATCGCCAGGGGGTTGGAGGGGCGATAAGAAGGGCATGACGTCATGACAAAGCGACATCCCGATAAAAATGGGCATTTCCATCAATTACGTCAGAGTTTGGGGTATAACGAGAAAGGGTACTTGTGCTGAGTCAGCAAAAAAGTTGTGTCTGCGTTTTCAATGAGCCAGCACCGTCTGGTACTTTGTAATGTGATGGCAGGTAAGTGGGTGGGTGGGAAGTTTCCCCCTTGTTGTGAGGGTGTGAAGGGTGAAGGGCGGGTGAAGAATTCCGATGTCATCCGGCCAGACTTCATCTGGTGTCATCACTAGACAAAAGAGAAGAAGAAAGGGAGTGAACGATGAATGGCGGAAATACTTCTCCCATTGTTAACTGAGGAGGAGAGGCAATAATGTTAGTTAGGCTGAATATTTAACAAATTAGTGAGCGTCTTTTTGATCACACAAATCAGGGTTTGGCGTGTGTGTGTTTTCCAAATTTTATTTTTCTGGTGCATGATGTAGATGTAATACGTAACCAGACGTGATGGCCAAATGAGTTGAGCGTCCGCCTCCCATTATGGTAGGTTGTGGGATTTGAACCCTGGCCAAGTCAAACTAATGACTTAAAAATTTATACGAAAGTTGATTTGCTGCTAGCCCGACACATTTTTAGCAGTTTGGTTTTTAAACATTTTTTGAATCCAAAGAGATCAGGGGTGGGCGATTTTCAGGTAGGGGCCATGACTTGGATTTCAAAACGTCTTGCTTTCTCAAGACAGTTTACATATAGAAACAAATAGGAGTGAGCTGTCACAGTCTGCCACTACTTTAATATTGAGGATGGAACCTAACAAAATAGATCATTAAAATGGCTATGAGTAGCTCTTCAAAGTGTCTCTGAAAGAAATGATCCCGTGTATAGTATGTTCATAATATTCAATTAAAACTACTTCCATCCTCAATATTAAAGTTGGATAGTCTGAGGAAAACATCAAATTTCAAAACCAAAATAATGATCTAGATTTGATTCTACATATTCAGCTTAGACACTGGTGCACTTATTAAGCATTTGTTGCTGCATGGAAGGGCATAATAAGTCAACTAATAGAAACCGTTACAACTGAAGTCTATGGTGTCAGAGTTTTGGCGTGCTTGCCAAAATTATTTTGGCACGTTTTGACATCAAAGATCTCCAAAGTTAGCCATTTAAAATCAAAGTTACTTTAAACTAAAGTAACGTAAATTATAACGATTAGTACGATATATTTATCTCAGAAAATAGCAAAAACTCAAAAGCATCGGACTATACATCGTTGTTTGTTTGTTGTTGTTTTACGTCCTAGCAACATCTAAGGTCATATCAGGACGGGACGGACTACACAACTTTAAAGTAGTTGCAGAATGTGACAGCTCACCCCTATTTGTTTCTATATGTAAATTGTCTTGGTTTTTCAAAACGTCTTGCTTTCTCAAGACGTTTTGAAATCCAAGTCGTGGCCCCTACCTGATTTTTCAGGCACGGTCGGGGAAAACCACACAGTTTTTGGTTTTTAATTTGCCCTATTCGTGCTATTATCTTAGTTATTCGTGTGTCAGGTGACGGAATACAAAGCCTCAATCTGGTGGTGAGGTCTACTATTCAAGGGGAGTGCCAAATTCCCAGGTGGACGTGGGTTGTGAGGGATTGTATCAGGGAGTCTAGGTAGCCTAATGGTTTAGGGTGGTTATGAGGCCTGTTCTAAGATTTTTATGTTATTTTAGTGAACATTTATTCATCAGTATACAACCATTCCTGATTACCTAAACAACATAAAGATAAACAATAACACAATAAAGAGAGTCCTTCTGTGAAATACCTAGGTATAATTCTAGATGAAAACCTCAACTGGGATGAACATATTGATAACTTAAATAATTCAATCATTAAAACGGCTAACTCATTTAAAATAATCAGACGACGGGTACATGAGGAAAATAAAATATTACTATACTATGCATACGTTTACTCCAAAATCCAGTATGGTATAGAGGTGTATGGGAGAGCCAAGTTATCAACCCTAAAAAAGGTACAGACACAACAAAACAGAGCCTTGAAAATGCTGTATAGCAAAGACTATCTCACCCCAACTAAAGCACTTCATAAAGACCTGGACTTACTTATGGTAACTGACATTTATAAAATATACATTGCAAAATTTGTTTACAAGCAAAAGAATGGCCTCCCTGAAATATTTGATAATCTCTTCAAAGAAAACAATCAGGTCCATTCCCATAACACACAACAGATAAATAACATACATCACAAACACACTAGAAACAAATATGGCAAAATAACAACTGAAAACCAAGGAACCTATATCTGGAACTCAATACCAGTAGAGATTAGAAACCTTAAAACTTTGAAAAACTTCTGTAAAAAACTAAAGATAAGCTCTCAATGCATACTAAATCGATTACCAGTAAAGAATATATATAATAGGATATAGTTGTTATTAACTAGTCGCATAATTGAAAATATCAAGTGGCTATGGCAAAGAACATAAGATTTAACCCTATTAACACACATGCAAGATAACTACTGATACTGCATGTAAGTACATGAATCCATGACACAATATACATATAATATTCCTATCATTACTTTGTTTTTTACTAACTGTGAAGAGACACATCAGTATCTCATCATAATCATTAGTTAAAAATGTAGCTTAAGTTTAATCATTTGTTACTGTCATCACTTGTTCATTCACATCATTGAGGCCAGCTAGATAAGCATCGCTTTTTGGGGATCCTTTCTGTCTGTAAGGAATTTGTATGCATTTGTTGTATCACCTCAGTTTATTGTAAACATACCTTGCAGAGAGTTAAAATAAAAGAATTGAATCGAATTGGTCGTAATGCTTGCAGTGCGTTTGATTCGCAGTGAAGGAGGAGTACCCCCCCTCGCCATTTCCGCCACCGACCGTTGGGTTGCATAACAACCCCCCCCCCCCTGCTCCTCCCTCCTTATAAGCTGCGTCCCAGCCTTCCCTCTCCACTCCGCCTCCTCGCCCTGCCAGACACACTACACGACCAATTTTCTCCACCCACCCGCCCTTACTATCTTACCTCCATCTTCTAGGGCGGAGGGCTCTTCGGGGCCCATCCCCTAACATGACACTCTGACATTTCAATTGCCTCATGCACTTTATTTATTCATTGTACATTTACCTTCCCCATCATTGTACATTGCCCCCCCCCCCACTTTACATTTAATAAAGTGTGCTTTTTTCCCACTCCTGCCTTGACTTCCTCCTTTGCTGCGCATCGAGTATACATGTATATACTTTGTTCAGCACTTGGGCACTGGTCTTCCCGCCATATGCATTGCAGAAATATCCACAGTGCTCATATGAAATTTTCTCAATACCACTAACTCCTCAATCAGTCATGAATGTGACAGTGCACACGCATGGTGACTTTATAGTGCTGCACCACTGGGAGACCAGGTTCGCCACCATCATGATCTGATATCTCACTCAGTCACATTATCCTGACACTGACCCAACCAGTCCTTGCCCTAGCCTATTAATGCCAAGCGCCAGGCTAGCAAGCGACAAGTATCAATTTTCTAAGTCATTGGCTTGACTCGATCGAGAATTGAACTCCAGATCTCCCCCGCGGGAGGCCCGCTCTCTACCGAGTAGGCCACCACGTCCGGGTAATAATATTGCTCATATGAAACTCCTCAATCAGGCACTAACGCTCATCTCCAAAACTCGAAATGTTACCTCCATTGTCTCTGACCTGACCAGGAATGTGTCTGGCGACCGTGCTTCCGCTTCTTGTTTTCCACTTCCGGTTGCGATTGCCATTTCAGATCACTCTTAGTTTCGAATTCTCCATTCGGTTGGATGGTAAATAAAGTGACAGATGACGCGTTCCAGTCTTTTCACTGCCATTTTTCATTTCACCTTTTTTTTCTTTTCTTTTGTTTGTTGTTGTACATTGGTCATGTTGCTTTGGCAACGTGGCTAATTCGGGACCGAGACGGGACAGATACTGCTCCCCTATTTCCCACCCGGCCTTAACGTTACCACCCCTTCCCCCCTTTTATTGATAGTCGGCCAAAACTGCACTAACTCCAGGTGGCAACACCGGCGCATGCGGCGGCAGCTGCCGCCTGTACCCGGTGACCCGTTTCTGACGTCACTTCTGCCCTGTCTCCGCACCATCGGCACTTACCTTCCAGACACCAGACCGACACCGCCACCCGCCTTTTGTCACCACCCCACCTGACCCTACTTTAACACGCCCGACTCGCAAGAGTTGAGTGCTGAGTCATGCAGAGACTCGAACCTTACCTGAACATTCTACCTGACATTTGAACTTGACCTGTTGCTCTTTATTTTAGACTAATAAAATTCCCATACTATGTAGTTCCGTCTCATGTCCTGAATTAGTTGTTTAAGCAGGGGAAATTTCAATTGCGGTTGATTGGTCTTCCTCATTCCACTGCTCCTTGCCGTATCCTAATAATGCCGAGCGCCTGGCTAGGAAGCGACAAGTATCAATTTTTAAGTCATCAGTTTGACTCGACCAGGGTTCAAACCCATGGTCTACTAACATGGGAGACTGTCATTGTCATATTTATTATTGCCGGTCTCAGTAGTTAGCCTAGCTATCTGTGGAATATTACATTTGCATAAACCGATCGGTGTGCGTTTCCGATATATTTCTTAGATAAATATATTGGGTTGATCATCAATATCTACTTTATTTTAGCTTCAAAGAATTTCGATTTGAGATGGATTTCCTTTAGAAGTTTGTTGGTTTCTTTCTTGGATCTTTACGTCCTGGAAACATCTGAGGTCATAGCAGGACGTAGTTGAGGTGAATGGTTCTAAATTAATATTGGCATGCATGTCAAAATGGTGGACATCATAGACTTCAGCAGTGACAGGTTATATTTAATTTACTTAACACGTTTTTCTATGCACCCAAGACCAGTTAGAGCATCCGTCTCTCGTGCTGGTTGATCGTGGGGTCGTGGGGTCGAACCCTGGTTGAGTCAAAGCAATGACTTAAAAATTGATACTTGTCGCTTGCTAGCCAGGGGCTCGGCATTATTAGGATAGGGCAAGGACTGGTGTGCTCAAGTTTACTTCTCCCCCTGATCAAGGGAGTTGTTTGCTTGGGTGGGGCCCTTTACCTTTACGTTTCTCTTGCTTTGTTCTTGTTGCTGGAACAGCTGGACCCATCTTTACCCATCCCTTCCTCAGAAACCGTTGCTGCTGTCTGCTGGATACAAGTGCTGTGCTACCACCAGATCAGAGTGATTCTGGATCGCCCAAACAACTAGTAATTTAATCGTCGTAAAGACATCTCCCAGCTTCTACAAGTGTCCCACCAGAAGATTATTCTTCAACCAAAGATTTGACCGATTTATCGGTGCCTCTCTATAATGCTGCAGTTCTGCAGCCGGTGACCGTTGTAAGGTTACAAACACCCCAGAAGTAAAGTTTTCTTCAGCTGTTGTGCTCTCAAAATGGGCATCTGCCAAGCGGATCCCTGACACTAGGAGGACCATCCATGCTGAGAGTCATGTAGGGGTGAGGTAAGCTGTGTGGAAGTTGGTTTATGCAGGGCGCTTGGTTGGTGAATGTTTGTGGGGCAACCACATCCTACTATCATCAATCCTTTGTGATTTAACTTTGGTTGATCACTTGGTTGGTGAATGTTTGTGTAATAAACCACATTTTACTACCGTCAATCCTTTGTGCCTTGTTGTATTCCTTCCTATACACAGCAGAACTGTCTACAGTTGTGCATGACGGCTGCTGACTGTTTGCAGTCGTCCACCTATCACTGTAGTGTGTATGAAAGTATTGGCGTAACGCGGCCAGTAAGGTGTCTTGTAATGAGAACCTTCGATATTAGTGTAATTTAAATTATATTGCATTGGTAAGCACCGGTATATTTGTCAGTAGTTACCTCCCCATATCTTTCACTTTTCTCTTGTCTTGTTCTTTACCTGTCATTCATAGCTCGATGCTTTGCTTATTGTCTTGTAGTTTTCTGTCTATGTTGTTGTAGATTTGTTCACTGTGTAATTGCAATTGTCATTAGGTCTAGAAGACCAGTGTATTGGCACTAACAGTACCTTATTCAGAGGTATAAAAACACTTGAACAAAAAATAAATAAAAAAGAGATTAAGTCAGAGTTGTCATTCACCCCTATACTGGGTCCAAAAAAAAGTTAAATTAAAATAAATTAAGGCAGAGTTGTCATTCCCCCTATACTGGGTATCAAAAAAAAGTTAAATGAAAATAAATTAAGTCAGAGTTGTTATTCACCCCTATACTGGGTGCTGGAGGTGAATCTTTTATCAAGGAACGTCCCGGTCCTGATATGACCTTAGATTTTGCCAGGACGTACAACTCCAACAACCAACCAATTCTGCGGGCCGGAAACCCATCAGTCGCCCGTTATGCGTGTGCGCATGCGCAGGGTGTGATTTCCGGGGGTCGATTATGGCAAGCGTCCTCAGCCACTCCATCTTCTCTTCAAACAGTTTCCATATGTAAAAATATGTGCCTTTTTGGGTTAAATTCTGAGGTGTCGCGTTAAAGGAATTGTGTAATAATATGTGTAAAATAATTAAATATGTAGGAATGGTTCAAATATAAAATAGGCCAGAAGGACCTATAGTAAGGGAAAATGTGAATTGGGTTTGCGGTGGAGTGTAAATTTGGTTTAATTAAAAGAGTTTCAGTAAGCGGTTATGTCAAGAAAACTGGAGTAAGTTATTATGCTGCAGAAGAAAGCAGTGAGAATTGTTTGCAACGTTGGATATTGAGAGCACACTAAAAAGCTGTTCTTTGGTCTTCATGTATAAAAATTAATAGACTTGGTTAAGATCAAATCTAGTATGATAATTTACAATGCAAACAAAGGGCCCCTGCCAAAATATCTAGTCTTTATTCAAAATAACTTCCGATAGTAGCCATGATACAAGGCAGAGTAACAACCTAAGACAAGTATTTGCAAGAACAACTTTAAGGTCTCAATGTATATTTATATGTGGTATAAAAATATGGAATTCACTTGATGATAATATCAAATGTCCCAAAAACAGCTATATGTTTCAACGAATGTATAAAAAGAAAATATTTAAGCTTTATCAGAGGGAAAACACATGGTACTCTAGTACATCAATATTGAGATGTAATTTACACACATTGGAGGTGGGGGGCAGCTGTATATTTGTAGTAACCAGCACTAGGAGAGCTGTATGTTTGTTGGGGACCAGTACTGGGGGGTGGGGGGGGGGGGGGGGGGGGGGGGGGGGGGGTGGGGTGTGGGGGTGGGGGGTGGGAGGGAGCTGTATGTTTGTTAGTGACCCGTACTAGGGGGGCAGTTGTATGTTTGTAGTAACCAGCACTGAGGGAGCTGTATGCTTGTTGGTGACCAGTACTGGGGGGGCAGCTGTATGTTTGTAGTAACCAGCACTGGGGGAGCTGTATGCTTGTTGGTGACCAGTACTGGGGGGGGTAGCTGTATGTTTGTAGTAACCAGCACTGGGGGAGCTGTATGCTTGTTGGTGACCAGTACTGGGGGGGGGTAGCTGTATGTTTGTAGTAACCAGCACTAGGGGAGCTGTATGCTTGTTGGTGACCAGTACTGGGGGGGCAGCTGTATGTTTGTAATAACCAGCACTGGAGGAGATGTATGTTTGTTGGTGGTCAGCACTGGGGGATAGGGGGCAGCTGTATGTTTGTAATAACCAGCACTGGAGGAGATGTATGTTTGTTGGTGACACTGCACAACTAATGACACTCAGCTACTCAAGCGACTGGTCAGGCCTTCTGCCTCGCCTGGTGCTGCCACCTGGCCTATTCCTCCTAGCCTGGCTCTGCCTCACAGTCACAGTCACGCCTTTACCACTCGCACAAAAATATATAATATAGCCATCACTCAGCATTCACGTACATAATTAAACAATATTAACCTCCTTACTCACTAAATACGCCCCACCTGAGATTACCATAAAGATCAGTTCAACCACAGAGGTCCACCCTACATCCCACCATCACCGTTTATACGAGTGTGTCACTTCTAGAAAGAAATCCAGCTATGCTTACCATTCTAGTCTAACATAGTTACCGTGCCCTATGCTTCTTTTTTCTCTTATCTTGTTCTTTACTCCTCATTCATATCGATGATTTGCTTATTGTCTTGTAATTATCAATCTACTTCATAGCTTTGTTTAGCGTGTAAGTGAAATTGTCATCAGGGCTGGAAGACCAGTACGTCAGCGCAGACGTGTTATTCAGAGGAATAAAAACACTTGAACGATAAAAAAAGCACTCACTGAACTGTCATATTGTCATTAATTAGGAACAGGCAACCAAGGAATTACAACCCACTGTATATACGCCATTATAAATAAAATATAAGATAATTGCCAGGGAAAAAAAGTTATATTCCTCTTAGAGTTCATTCCAGGGAACTGGCACATAAGCGGTTTGTTCGCCTTACAAAGAATGGGTGGTAGTTATATAGAGAGGACTGATATAGGTCCATTTCATGAAAGCTGCCTGCAAAAGTGTTGAAGTGCTGCTGGCTTTTGCAAGTTACCAGCGGCACTCTCTCGGGGAGCAAATAGAGGTTTCACACCGGCAGGAACATGTCAAGACAGGCGCAAAACTATTTGTCCCTGCAGTGGCTGGTCAGGAGATTTGGGAGTTCCGTACATCAACCGCCCTTAATGCTGCCACAGTGACATGGTTTTCTGTTTAGGGTTTGCTCCCTTAGCCTTCGGTTCTGTCGAGGACCTGTACCATAAGGCAGTGGTTTACAACTCTGCAGGGCAGGGGCGTCAAACTCCCTGCAATACCTGCATATATAGGTCCATATTACGCAATATGGACCTATATCGGTCCTCTCTATACTACTGGTGATATGCGCCTGCGTGAACGCAGGCTGCTAAACAAACCAGAAGTGACAATTGGATTTCAACAAATCTGGCCCGAAGGCTTCCTATGAATTTACTTTCAGAGTATCATTATTCATGAAGAATGGTAATAAGCAACTCACTGCTGTCTGCCGCAGGGTAGCTTGTTGGTTGCTTGTTGGGGTTTTAAATCCTGGCCACATCTAAGCACAAGCACCAGATCAAGCACAAACAAACTAGCTAAGGCACCAATATTTAAAGGGAGCAAGATGTGGAACAAACTACAATCTGCAATTAGAAGTGCACCTTCCTACCAAGGCTTTAAGTCACTGATCAGAATGCATCTCACTGGCCAGGCCCTTGAACAAGCATCATAGCGTGGATCCTGTGCACTTGTCTTGCTACCCCCTCACTCAATTACTTACCTCAGCTATACTGTAATAGCAGAACAATTCTTGCAGCGACCTACCATCTTATATTAACCCATAATATTGAACTTATTATGGCTAACTCACTAACAGGCTAACCCCCTTCGCAATCTACTAACATCTACCTTTTTACACTGTAATGTAAACGGCTGGAAGACCAGTGCCTCGGTGCTCAAAACAATTATATTCTGATGAATAAACAGTTTTTCCAACAAACAAACAAAATATCAGGACGGGTACCGATTTGTGACAATGCACACACATGGCGAATTGTGCTACCTGGATATTTGTAATTGAAAGTGTGAGACTTCCAACATAGATCAGATGGTAGAGTGTCCACCTGTGAAAGTGTCGGTCATCCTATCGATCCTCTTCGGTGGACACATTTGCAGTTGGGGATATTTTCCGTTCCAACCACTGATCCACAATTTGTTCATCAAAGGCTGTGGTATGTGCCGTCCTGTCTTTTGGAAAGTGCATATAAAAGACCCCTGAAATGGTAGCCTATTTGGCAGCAGCAGGTTTCCTTCAAAGAAATATGGTAGAATGACCAAATGTTTGACGTCCAATAGCTGATGATAAAAATCAATGTGCTCTAGAGGAGTTGTTAAATAAAACAAACCTTCCATTTGAGTCTAATGGTTAGCTAGCTCATTCACCCAAGAATGGTAGAAATGGATCTTCACATCCTACTCTATGCATGATTAGTTGGTTGATTGTTGGGGTTTTACGTCCTAGCAACATATATGGTCATATCTGGATGGCTAGGCATGATGTTCCCATTTTTCTTTCACAATACCTGCCTAACAAAATGATGTCCAATTATTGTGTGAGAATAAAGAAGACAAAGTTCTGCTTATTTTCATTCCAATGGTTTAACAAATATGCTTGTTGTGCATCCCAAACTAAAACTGGTGGCGCCACAGTGGTGGATTTGGACACTAAATACCTGCGGCTATCTCTGTCAGTATGCATAATTTGTCAGTGTTAACTGTTAGGGAATAATAGCGCATAGGAGTAGTTAAGTTGATTGCCTACAGGTGGCGCCATCGGTACCGATAGGCCTACATAGCAGGTAGCTGGAACACATTTGTTATTTATATACGCATAATACTTATAGACACCATATGTCGTGTATAATGCATTATGCTGGTATAAAGGCGTGGAAGGGAATTATTATGACTATTATTATTCTGTATATTGCCACCTCCTTGCTATGCTCATGACTGGTGGTGCCGCCACTGGTGTTCCTCCTCCCTACCTTGCGTGATAAACCACCACGCAGTCCTTTATGCATATAAGAAAAGTTCAGACACAAAACACCGTAAATCGTGACCTTACTATAAAAAGGTTCTATCTGACAAAATGGTGCTTTCAAGATAATGAGGACTGAAGCTGTGTAACTGCATGATTGCAAAGCAGATAGAACAATATTATTTTTAATATATCTCAGTGAAAAATACCAGTTGAGAAACAGTTGTATAACTGCATGATAGCCTTTTGTAAATAGAATATTTTTACATCCATAAATCCAATTTGGTCACTTTGTCAGATAGAACCTTTTTATAGTACGGTCACAAAATGCTAATCATAGAATTAAACAATTTTTAAATATGTGTGCCTGAATGTAATTTTATTTGTCACTAATTCCACTTTTCATGTAATGAAATGGTCATGGAGCAATGAATAAAAAATATATAGGAATGTAAAAAATTAATCTTTTGAGCATGTGATTCCAATGTTTATCTCAATTTGTGGATTGGCGTTTATGATGTTTTGCTCATGAAGTCTTTGTTGTAGCTTTGTTTAGCGTCTAAGGGTTTAGCATATGAGTCAGCCTCACGAAAATAGGCCACTTGGTGGTTTATTTAAGATGTCGGCATCGCAATTCTTAAAGTGTAGTGCATTTCTGTGTTTTATATTAAATTATCCCAGAAACAAATAAGCTTGTTGTGTTTTCTCTACCTCTACATTCAGGATAAATTTAAGGACTTTCCAACACCTCTGTCAATGCTAAACTATAATTATACTGTTCGACACAGACATCCAATGCGCGACGCCAACAACTTTCCCCAATTGGCCTCTTTTCGTGATCCTGACTCATATGTTATATTCCCACAAAGAGTACTCCGAACTGGTTTATCAGAACTGGCGTCTTCCTTAAATAGAATTAATGGACAAACAATAAAAACCTCCCAAAATAACTAAATAATTAGAATCTATTGACGGCGTGACTCTTGGGCAAGAATTGATGCCGTGTAAAATTAGGTGGAATAAAATAAACATAGGTGTATTTCCATCTCTCCCTGCAGATAATGTTGTCATCTCACAGTGCATCTCTATTTCTGTGAGCTGAATAAACAATGGAATGGATTCAGAACATGGTGTAAAATTATTCCGATATTCGACAGGAGGGGAATGCAATTGTTCTATTACTGATCAGTGTGCTTGACCAGGTATGCGTGTATATAATCTATTATATAAATATAAAATGGCGGGTGAAGTTATTTATAATATTATTTATTATCCTACGATCTTATAATATTATTTATTATCCAACGACTTGATGATTATTTCTTGTCCATGATATATATTTGCTGCAGGCCAGCACTCTTCCTTGCTGCTCCCCCTCCCCCACCTTCAACACTGCTCACTTCTGCTGTTTGCTTTGCACACTACACACCTATTTTTACTTATATATATACATATATATATATATGGGTTGGTGGTGCCTGAGTGGGATGTAAATAGACATAGTGGTGCTCTCAGGTCTGGGTGTGATTGCATTCAGACTATAGACTAGGACTCGAATCTGTGGTTGTGTAGGCAGGCTATAGTGAAATCAATACAGACAAAGAGAAAGGAAGAGTATAAAGTGTAAAGGAAGAGAGAGAGTCAAGCACTCTGGTTTATTATTTATATGGTTACATGGGTTCATTGTAGAGAATCACCCCATCCCTTTCCCCCAATGGGAAACAAGCATTCTTGGCCCTACCAATAGGGATCCAGCATTCCTGGTCCCCATGGCTACCAGTGGTCTGCCCATCACCACCAAGCTGTGTGCCCCCCCTGGCAAGCCGTGAATAAACCATTCAGTATCCAGAAGTCAAAGTGTTCAGACGTTGTACTTTCACAGCCACCACCAACCTTGACCCTGAGTGTGGTGATCCTACCCAGCAGAGGGGGAGGGGGTAGGCCCTGAGTGCCCTTACACACAGCCCAGCCAGCACCACTATGTCTATTTACATCCCACTCAGGCACCACCAGCACCTACATATATATACATACATGCGCTTGGTCACGTTCACCTGTTTAGTAATAGAACATTTGCATTCCCCCCGATGCTGTAAATCGGAATATTTTGCACAGTGATAATCTATTTTAGGTGAATTTGATGTTACTTTTATTTTTAATGGTTACCTTGGGTGATAATTGAAGCAGAAGGAATGGCACATATAATTTTGGGCTAGAGCGTGCGGTGGTCTAATCGGTATAGCGTTGGCCTCGCGTGTGGATGGTTGGGAGTTTGGTTCCCAGTTGAGTCAAAATAATTACTGGAGGTCGGGGGTGGAGTGTGTGTGTGAGTGTTTGCAGGACCTGCCAAAGCCAGGTGTCAGGCTGGAGGTGGGAGGTGGAGTGTGTGTGTGTGTGTGGTGAGCCCTCCCTGCCACACCTGGTGGCAGTTTCCTGAACTAAAGATGATACAATATGTAATTATCAAAGTAAGGCATGTAGAAACTCCTCCTATTTTGGAGTTGTCCCAATCTAAGGGACCAGTGACCACTGGTGTTATGTAAAGATAAATAGGGTTGATACTCCCATATAAGTGTGATTGGTGAACTTGATGGAAAAATATGTATCTGACTTGGGGTGGGTGGGTTTGGCCCCCCACCCCCTTACCCAGATGATAAGGGGGTGGGGGGCCAAGAGTCACTTGGCATTCTTGGCCGCTCTGCATTAATAGGATAGGGCAAGGACTGGTTAGCTCAGTGGCAGGATAATGTGACTGAGTAGGATATTGGGTCATGATGCCAGTGGCCTGATTTCCCAGTGGAGCAGCACTATAAAGTCACCATGAGTGTGCACTGTCTCCAAGTCGGTACCCATCCTGATATGACCTTAGATGTTGCCAGGACTTAACACTCCAACATCCAGCCAACCATATATTTTGGGTGTGCAGAGCAAAATGCCATTCCATCTACACAGAAGCAAATGCTTAATAAGTGCAGCTGTATCGAAGTTGGCTATACCATATTAAATGTGACTCATGTATGGTTTTGTAGTAGTCTGAACATGAGCTCTACTATCACGCGGTAGCAGCGGAGACTACGACGCCACCAGCGCAGTTCCACTACACTGCGCTAGGTGGCGGCACGGGTCACCACCGGTCAGACCCCAACTGGGCTGACCTCTACTGCGTGTGGTTGACCCACCCCCCCACACACACCTATAGAGTCGATGTGGGATCTGGCGAGTCAGGGGGCGGGTCAGACAACTACTGACACCGCGGAGAGCAGAGGTTTCAATAAACCAGGTGAAGCGTACACTGAATTGAATCTTGGTGTTCTTTCGTGAGAGAAAGGGTGAGTCGGAGGGCCGTGGGCCATTACATTGGTGCCGTGAGCCAGCTTGCCTTCTGCGTAAGGGGGTGAGTATTGGACCTGGGCCATGGACTCCGCAGGTAGGTTCTCTTCGTAATTTGTAGTTATGGAGGGAGCGATGGCCGGTCAACTGCGTAGTGGGCGCCAGTACCAAAGTGATGGTGCCGGGAGCCCCGGCGCAGTTGGGTCGCCGGTGGGCGTGGACGCTTCTGCGGTGAGTACACCGCACCACGCTCGCAGTTCACCTGATAGGGATGTTGATGTTTGTACGTTCATTCCTAATACAGGTGCCGGCGTTGTGGGGGACCGCCGCCGTGTGTCAGTGAGTGGGGGGGGCGTAGCCACTCCGCCACTTGTGCCGGTGGTGTCGCCTAGACATGCTGAAGGTGCTGATGACTATTGGTTGCAGTTAGCCCGACTGAGTGGCAGTCCGCCACCCGGTATTGCGCCGTTGTTTACAGCGGGGGCGATACAGGGTGGTGGGCGTGACGCGCGGTTGGGCGCTCGTTCTGATAGTGGTGGCGCGGCGTTGAAACATGTCGCGCCATCAATAGCAGTGCAAGATGTTCTCTCAGTTGATAGGAAGACTGGGGAGGGCATTACGGGGAGTGCGATGAAGGTGGGCTTCGCTCTTGATGATATGCAGTCTCTGTCGATCAGTAGTGATTCGGGGTCGGGTGTACGTGAGGGTAGCAGTTCAATCGCGTGTCGTGAGGGCTTAGGTCTGGCTGGGCGCGGGGGTTCTGTGGGAGGCATACCACTGGAGTATTCGCCGTGGGGGAGTTCAGCTGTCCGTTCTGTGGGGACGGGAGCTGGGCGTGCAGGTCCCCGAGTTCCCGATGATAGGGAGAGTTCCCCGGCTTTGGAGACAGGGTTCGTAGCCGATGACTCGTTGACGTTCGCGTTGGAGCATGATTTGGTTATGAGTCGTACGTTTTCTGGGTCGCAGTCGGAGGTGGAGCGTCAAGAGGGGATGCGGATCCGCCGACTGCGAGCTTGGAAGCGGGTCCAGTATGACCGGATGGCGGAGGAGAGGCGTTCGTTGGATGAGATGAGAGTCTCCAATGCTGCCGCCTTCGCGCGCGAATTAGCAGAGCTAAGCGCGGCGCGTCGTGTTTCCGCAGAAGAGGCGAGGTCGAATCGACTGTTAGTGGGTGAGCAGCAAGCTGCTTTCACTAAACAGACGGAGGACTTGTCTATGCGGGAGGCGCTTAATAATCACTTACAGGATGAGAATCAGAGATGTGAACGGTTGCTAGCTGCCGAGAGGTGTAGCATTAATTCTGCTCTGGGGGTTCTTGTAAGTGAGCGCGCAGCTTTTCAGGCTGAGAAACTGGCGTTTCAACGCGGTTTGGAGCTTGGAGAGAGTAATGTGGGAGTTGGTGGGTAGACACTGTCCATTTTACACTAAAAGATTTTCCTATGCAGTGTCGCCCTGGCTCTTATTTTATGCTGCATTCTTTATTTTAAAATTACTATTATAGTAAGCGCTTCTAGCAGAACATGATTGACAGCGTGTGCGTCGGCTCCTGTTATAACAGGGGAGGATGCACATGGGGTGTAATTTTCTTTGTAGGAGGCCGGGTTCTTGCTGGCGCCCATTGCTTCTTATAAAATGTATTGCATTCCTGAACGTTGTATCTGCGGAGACTTTCTCAATTGTTATAAGTAACACCGCCCTTCTACTTTCATGCATTCTGCACCGGAGCGGGTCACCGAGCGTGACGGGTCCTGGGTGCGGCGGCGTGACGTGTCCGCGGTGTAATACCGTCTGTGATCTACTGGCCAGGCGACGCGGGCACAAGGAGGACGGGCTGAGGAAGCTCCAAGAGGAGCCGCTCCGCGTAGAAGGGGGAGCGCCCCGCTAACGGTTCTTCTGAGATGGGGGGCGGCGGGGGGCGGACTGAGTAGTTCCTTGCTTCCTTCTGTCGAGGGGGTTCCACTTGTGGGGTATGAATTCTCTCCCAGCAAAAGACATTCTATACAGCAACTACATAGAGGCTGGGAGAGGTCGTCTTTGTGCGACTCATTTAAAGACTCTTTCTTCACCTAGACTGATAACATGTTTGCCTTGCAGCTAGCTAGATTCATATCGCTATTTCGCTGCAGGCAGGTCTAGGAATTGCGCAAAAGGATACATACCTAGCTTTGTAAGGCTTCTCTCCCTTTCGAGTTAGTTCTCATGTTGACTTCTATCATTTCTCGATTCTCATCGGTTTGCATTCTGCAACCGGTGAGACTCTAGGGGGGGCAGTGTAGTAGTCTGAACATGAGCTCTACTATCACGCGGTAGCAGCGGAGACTACGACGCCACCCGCGCAGTTCCACTACACTGCGCTAGGTGGCGGCACGGGTCACCACCGGTCAGACCCCAACTGGGCTGACCTCTACTGCGTGTGGTTGACCCACCCCCCCCACACACACCTATAGAGTCGATGTGGGATCTGGCGAGTCAGGGGGCGGGTCAGACAACTACTGACGCCGCGGAGAGCAGAGGGTTCAATAAACCAGGTGAAGCGTACACTGAATTGAATCTTGGTGTTCTTTCGTGAGAGAAAGGGTAAGTCGGAGGGCCGT